>JAHHZJ010002263.1:0-168506 GCA_021437245.1 Aegilops speltoides
CATACCACCTCAAAGACGCTTAGCGAAGCGGTTTCTTGGCACGTCTTGTCAAAGCGAGATCGTGTTCCCCTTATTCCGGATCCTCATCAATACGGACGTAGTAACCCAACGCGCCATTGATGGTGGCGCTTGGGAGATAAGCGAGTTTTACCAGGCGGTGGGGGCGCATAGTTTTCGTCCGCCTATATATAAGGGATAAGGATTCACCTTCTCACCTATGCCTTCTTCCTCCTTTGCTTATCCATCTCCGGCGCTTTCGAGCTCCAACGCCCAAGCTTATGCATCTCGCCGACCTTCTCCGAATATGTCCGGAGCGGGAGGTAAATGGTTAGCCTCCACCGCTAAGGAGGAGGACATCACCAAGCTGCGCGACGCGGATACCTTTCAGCGATATCGCGCGATCGGCTGCCCGACGAGGGGTAGCTCATCCCTACCCCTGGGCCTCATGAGAGGGTCGTCTTCCTCCCCCACTTCCTCCGCGGACTGGGCTTTCCGCTCCATCCATTCGTCCGGCGGCTCATGTTTTACTACGGCCTAGATTTCCACGATCTGGCGCCAAACTTCATCCTCAACATCTCGGCGTTTATCGTCGTGTGTGAGGCCTTCCTCTGCATCCGGCCCCACTTCGGCCTGTGTCTCAAGACCTTCAACGTCAGGCCGAATGTTGTGAAGGGCACGCAAGCGGAATGCGGAGGCGCCATGTCGGGCAAATTGCCCAACGTCCCATGGCTCGAAGGGACCTTTGTGGATTCCGTCAAGGGGTGGCAATCGGGGTGGTTCTACATCACCGAGCCGCGCAAGCCCACATGGGCGGGCCCCGAAGTTTAGATCTGCATCCCCACGCAGCTCACCTCTGGAAAGAGAAGGGCTTGCGGTGGGGCAATCCGTGGAGGTGGCGGGACTCGAGCCTGCATCAAGAAGATGGTGAGCAATAGGCTCGGCTTGTCGACGTGGTCCAAGTCATGCTCATCCGGCGGATTCTCCCATGCCAAGAACGGGCATTCAATTTGTGGGAGTTCAATCCGGAACAGCACCAGCGCTAAGAGGGCTCTCTTGATACAACATCGAAGGCGCTGGAGGGTGCTGTTCAAGGGCGCCAAGCCCCGCATCCGCGATGGAAGATCGCAGATTCAGCTCGCAGATATCAACCGACGAGGTAAGTGATTCAACCCCATCACGGGACACTTGTGATAATTATATTAACTTTTAGTGGGATTTCATTCTGCCACTTCCTTTGACAGGAATGGATGGAGAAGGCCAAGCTGCTTATCAGCCCGGCTCCCATGCCGAAGACCAGATGGGCGCCCGCTATCAGGGCTCTTTGGTTCGGCACCGCACGTGGTGCCGAGAAGAAGGCCAAGAGGGTGGCCACGGGGACTCGAAAGAGTTCCCGCAATCAGGCGTCTGACGATGATGAGGACTCCTCCCCTGAAGACGAGGAGGAGTATTCTCTCTCGGAGGAGGGAGAGAAGAAGAGGAAGGCCTCCCCAATCGGCGAGGCCGAAGGGTCCAAGAGGGGGAGAACTATCCCCCTGGACAGTTTCGCCAACATCAACGTTGGCGAGGATGAGTGGCCTCCAAGGGCCAGGCGTCCGGCAAGATCGTAAGTATCCGGATCCTTGATGTGTAATTTCTTTTACATCGCGTAGCGTCCTTCTAATGCCGCGTTCTGCCCGTAGTCCGGCCGATGATGATCTTCCCGCTTCATCAAGCGGGTCATTGGCCTCGTCGGATGTGAATTCCATCCCGACTGCCTCTACCCCATGCGCCGACGAGGACGCCGAGGTGGGATCCCAGAGAGGGACCCATCAGGAGGAGGCTCGGAGGCGCCGCGGGCAGCCTCCGGACTTTGTGCCGACTCTACATCGGAACCAGCGGTGGTTCCAGAGTCCGCAAGCGCCCTTCAAAGAAGGGCAGGACCGTGACACCGCGGCCTCTGCCCAACCGAGGCGCCGGATAACCTGCTGGAGGCGCTTAAAGGCGCTTCCATCGAGGAAGAACACCGCACTATCATGAGTGCGGTGATTGAGAAGGTTCAGCCGCTAAGAGCGGGCTGACCAAGCCGCAGCAGCCTTCTAACAGAGCTTTGAGGTAAGAAGTTGAAATTATGTAATGTAACACCGCATAGACAGTAGCCCTCGATGCTTAGTTCGGTGTTCGGAAAGAAAAGCCGGACTAAGGATCTAACAAGATATCGCAGGTTGTCTAAAATATGTCAATATGGGTTTGCAGGCTGCTTTGCTGACCTGCCGCACTTGGCGGAGGTCGACATGTCAAGAAGGATCTCGGCGGTCCGAGCAAGAGCTCGGCCATGCCAAGAGGCTGCTCTAGGAAAAGAAGGTGAGTAACACCTCTTTGGATAAGTACCTTCTGTAAAAGGATTTTGTTGCAAATAAAATTAACAAGGATAATATGTGTCTGCGGGGGCCACTAACGAGGTGGCAGCCACGAAGGATCTTTGTGTCATGACGCCGAACTTGCGGCCGCTGAGCAAACTGAGCGAGAAAAGCAAGAGGCACGGTGGCGGAAGTTGGCAAGAGCTCCAGGCTCTCATGGAAAAGCATGAGAGTTTGGAGCGTGACTCCAAGACTCGAGAGTCCGAGCTTGCCTCGGCTCTCGAGAGTCCGAGCTTGCCTCGGCTCTCGAAAGGCCCGTCAGGAAGTTGAGGACATAAAGAAGATAGCGGCGGGTAAGGCATTTTTCGTGCAAAGCAGGCATGTTAATGTGAACTACCTGATACTTACCCGAATTCGGAGCTCTCCAGGGGCGTTTGCAGATCTGCGTGGTCGCCCGACGCCGCCGCATTCTATCGTGGCGAGGAGGGAGCTCGATGGAGAAGGTCTTCGGTCTCAAGACTCTGAGGCCGACCATCCAGTGCCCCAAGCGACCAGTGAAGCGGTGGTCGAACTCCACAAGGTAGCCGAGGAGGCCATGAAGGGTCTCATAGTCCGGTGTGGCTGGACAGGCCATGCACAGGAGCTACTTTGGCCTCGTCTGCGGCTGGTGGATGCATGCCCTGTGCTGGATGTAGTCAAGTGCTCCTACTTTGTATCGAAGGCGCTCGTCGGGCCCTTGCCCGCATAAAGGTGCAATGGGGCAAACTGGATGCGGAGAAGCTTCACGGACCCACCGCCGGGCAAGGAGTATCGCACGGAGAAGTATTATAAAATTTTCTGAAGGGAACCTGCGATATTGCGATGAGTGCTCCCGAAATGTAATCTTTGAGTGAACTCGTGTGTATTTATCCTGTGCTTTGAAAACTTCTTTCATATGCGCCATGAGCAACGCTTTTTAATTTAAAATATTACCTTCTATGCGGCCGTTTGTAAAATCTGAGAGATGGCAAGTCATTGGCTTCAGCCCCCAAGCCACAAGTGCTGGGGTGTTGGGATAAACTTGAGCACTCTTGTTCCCATTTTTGGGTCCATCTAGGGAGGCGCTCAACACGACGAACAAGGCAACCGGACTTATAATGCTTGAACACTCTCACTTAGCCATAGAATTCTATAATTTTAAATTTGGTGAAGCCCCGGTATTCGAAGACCGAATCCGGGCGCTATCCACGCCTTCAGCGGACATTATCCGAACTTCGCTCAAGCGGCGTGAGTCTTTAAGGACCGAAAAAACCTCTCGAACAGCGACCAGTCTCTCGCCTTATCATGCCGGTCGGTTTTAGCTTTCTCATTGAGGCGCTCGCCGGCTCAACCGGGCGCAATCGCAGTGGTTCTCCAGTGCCACCTTAGCCGACGTAGCAGAACATAAGGCACCAAAGCGTGGGGCCGCAAACCCAACTATTGACCCAAGACATGATTCGAGCCGATTCATATAATGATATAAGTTCGGGTGCTGCACTTGTGAAAGTGTTAGGACTTTATCACACCATAATTTGGGGACGAAGCCCTGGCGATTCGGCCGTACCAAAATATCTGGTGCAAGATGTCATATAATGAACATATATATAAAAGATAAGCAATTGCAATAAAAAGGTGCTGCACTATTTATGAAAGAAAGTCTGCTAGTAGAGCGGACTAATACAAATAGTGCGGTAAGCAAGGGATTTGGACTCAATAAACATGTCCCCCTCCAGGGATGAGCTGCAGACTTGGTGTATATAATCGAATTTAATGCTCGTAATTGAGACCACACAGAATGTTAATCACGGCCTTCTTTAGTCCACGATTGTTGCATCATGAGTTCGGCAGGTTCGCCACGGACGGGGCTTCCGTTAATGAGTCCTGTGTACATAAAAGAAGAAGAAAAATAAAATAAAAAGAAGGGGGCACACTTGTGAGCCCCTGGTGTGGTCGAGCCGCACTCTGGGTCCATTGTGATCGTGCCCCTTTCCCTGCGCCCATGGTATCTCCAAAGCGTAATGATGTACGCGGAGTGTTATTCTTGTGATCATGCGCGGGCGAGGGTTGGGGCCGCATTGCTACGCGTGCTCTGATCGCGCCAGGTGGTCTTGGTTGGCATTGCTCCGGGCGCGCTTTGCAGTGTCCGACCTTTTAACTGCCGGACTTGAGAATTGCCTTAGAAGGCTGCTCTGTACTTCTGCCGCGAGAGCCGCTGTATGTTCCTCCGTTCGGAGGGAGCGTTCTGTATTCCCATTGACCGTGATGACTCCGTGAGGGCCTGGCATCTTGAGCTTTAGGTATGCATAATGCGGCACCGTGTTGAATTTTGCAAATGCGGTTCGTCCGAGCAGAGCGTGATAGCCGCTGCGAGACGGGACTATGTCGAAGATTAACTCTTCGCTCCGGAAATTATCCGGGGATCCGAAGACCACTTCCAATGTGACTGAGCCTGTATAGTTGGCCTCCACTCCTGGGATGACACCTTTAAAGGTTGTCTTTGTAGGTTTAATCCTTGATGGGTCTATGCCCATTTTGCGCACTGTATCCTAATAAAGCAGGTTCAGGCTACTACCGCCGTCCATCAGGACTCTTGTGAGGTGAAATCCATCGATGATTGGGTCTAAAACCAATGCGGCGAATCCGCCATGGCGTATGCTGGTCGAATGGTCTCTTCGATCGAAAGTGATCGGACAAGAGGACCATGGATTGAACTTTGGGGCGACTGGCTCCATCGCATAGACGTCCACGAAAAGCGTGTTTCCTCTCCCTCTTGGGTATGTGGGTCGCGTATATCATATTCACCGTCCGCACTTGTGGGGAAACCCTTACATCCTCTGTTGTTCGGGCGGTCGGGTCTCTTCCTCGTCGTCGCTGTTTAGCCCCTTGTCATTGTTTTCGCAATTAACTTGCGGCCTGCTTGAACACCCAGCAATCTCTATTGGTGTGGTTAGCTGGCTTTTCAGAGGTGCCATGTATCGGCATAAGCGGTCGAGTATTCGGTCCAGATTGGACGGACCCGAGTGGTTCTTTTGAATGGCTTCTTCCGCTAACCGGTTTAGAGCCTCGAATCCGGCATTGGTGTCGTATCCTCCTTATCATTGCCGTTAATGCGGCGCTTGTTTTTGTTTCGACGTGACCTGCCGTTGTTGTCCTTTGTATCCAGACTGCCAATTTTTTTACGGAGGTTGTTGCTACGGGCTAGCCAGCTGTCCTCTCCCGCGCAAAAGCGGGTCATTAACGATGTGAGGGCTGCCATGGATTTCGGCTTTTCCTGCCCCAAGTGCCGGGCTAGCCATTCGTCCCGGATGTTCTGTTTGAAGGCTGCAAAGGCCTCTGCATCCGAACAGTCGACAATTTGGTTTTTCTTTGTCAAGAACCATGTCCAGAATTGTCTGGCCGATTCATCTGGCTGCTAAATAATGTGGCTTAGGTCATCGGCGTCTGGTGGTCGCACATACGAGCCCTGGAAGTTGTCGAGGAATGCGGCTTCCAAGTCTTCCCAGCACCCAATTGACTCTGCCGGCAAGCTGTTTAGCCAATGCCGAGCTGGTCCTTTAATCTTGAGTGGGAGATACTTGATGGCATGGAGATCATCACCGCGGGCCATATGAATGTGGAGAAGGTAGTCTTCGATCCAGACCGCGGGGTCTGTTGTGCCATCGTAAGATTCGATGTTTACGGGTTTAAACCCTTCGGGGATCTGATGATCCATTACTTCATCAGTGAAGCATAGAGGGTGTGTGGCGCCCCTGTATTGAGCTATATCGCGACGCAGCTCGAGAGAGTGCTGTCTGCTGTGTTCGGCCCGGCTGGGGTTATTGTATCTGCGTGACGGTATTAAATGCGTGGGTCGTGGGCGCCCACGTGATCCGTAGATGGATCTGGATTGCCTTGCCTTTTCCTCCAATATGTCTCTTAAGTCCGGCGCGTTCCCTCTTGGCCGTACTTTTGGAGCGATGCGGGTGCGGTCTTGGCTGGGGCCTGGATGCTCTCTCGTCACGAACACGGGTGGTCGGTCAGCCATATCGTGCGCTGGTGATGAAGGTATGTGTGCTTCCTCCTCTAATCGGGGGAGCAGCTTGCGTCTTGGGTAACTTTTGGATGGGCGTTCGAGTTTATACTCTTCGGCCGCGAGGACCTCGGTCCATCGATCGGCCAGCAGGTCTTGATCATCTTGGAGCTGTTGCTGCTTTTTCTTTAGGCTGTTTGCTGTGGCGACAAGCCTGCGCTTGAAGCGCTCTTGTTCGACGGGATCCTCAGTGCAGCGAATTCATCATCGTTGAGGCTTGCTTCGTCTTGGAGGGAGGCATATATTTATCATCCTCAACCCCTCGCCCCGCCGCCCTCTCATGGGGCTTGCTACGCATCCTCTGCGCCGAGTCTTCTTTGGAGGGATTGTCTTCGGCACTCTCCGGAGTATTATTATCTCCGTGTCGGAATCTCCATTCTTCTTTGTGGCGGGATTTAGAGCGGCGCTGCCGACGTCGGCGCTTGGGCTGCTTCTTTAGAGAATCTGCCTCGCCGCTTCTTCGCCATCCCGTCTTTTGGGGTGTCCACCATGTATATGTCGATGACGAGGTGGTCTTCAGTGCCTCGTAGGCGCTGGTTCTGTTAAATCTCCGCATCGCCGTCCATAAGCGTCGATGTCGTCCGGAGTCGTAGTCTAGCATGTCGGTTAGATCATCGGCAGTGGCTACAAAGTGGGTGGTGGGTGGGCTCGAATTTCTTGACGTCCGTACCCCAGCCCTCCCGCCATAGTCCGGCCAGACTCTCCCGATAACGAGATGCTTTCTTGAATTCAGGATATCGCCAAAAGCGAAATCTTGAAAGATGTCCGTGGCGGTGAATTCCATAACGGCGCCCAATCCGGATCGATTGGTAGGGCGCGGGAGGTTGAGTCCGGCGAAGTCCGCACCTCGGAATCACGAGTTTCGCAGGGACAAGATCGGTGTTCGGCTCCATCGCCGTGGGTGTTGAAGCCCCGTATGCGGCGTCTATCCACGGCCTCGATATAGGCGATCGGCTCGGGCTAATGACGAAGCGGATCCGGTGCGACCACCAAAAGGCCTTTCGCGCCAGAGCTAGATCGTGCCCATCATCACCGATCTTGGCGCGCTTGGGCGTGGCTCGAGTCCATCGAAGATCAAGTCCCCACGGACATCGGCCGTGAAGTTTAAACTTCGAATCGACCGACGGCGGGGCGTAGCTCAATCTGCTCCAGATGGCCAAGTGAATTGGCCATGAAGCGAAACCGCCCGAACACGAAGATCTGTCCGGGAGAAAAGTCTCACCCAGGACAGCGTTGTTGGAGGAAGATGCCATCAAGCCTATCGGTGGCGACACGAGGAACTCTCAATGAAAGCACTAATGTCGGTGTCAAAACCGCGGATCTCGGTAGGGGGTCCCGAACTGTGCGTCTAGGCGGATGGTAACAGGAGACAAGTGACACAATGTTTTACCCGAGTTCGGGCCCTCTCGATGGAGGTAAAACCCTCGTCTGCTTGATTAATATTGATGATATGGGTAGTACAAGAGTAGATCTACCACGAGATCAAGGAGGCTAAACCCTAGAAGCTAGCCTATGGTATGATTGTTGTAATGTATGTTGTCCCACGGACTAAAGCCCTCCGGTTTATATAGACAGGAGGAGGCTAGGGTTTACAGTCGGTTACAATGGTAGGAGATCTACATATCAGATTGCCAAGCTTGCCTTCCACGCCATGGAAAGTACCATCCGGACACGAGCCGGAGTCTTCAATCTTCTATCTTTGTAGTCTTGGAGTCCGGCGGATAATGATAGTCCGGCTGTCTGGACACCCCCTAGTCCAGGACTCCCTCAGTCTTGCCGTGCTGTCTCATTGTCCGCTTCAACATAAGCTGCCACACGAGGCGAATCGTGTCGGATATCACTAGGGAGAACTGCCTCCGCTCCGTAGACCATGAAAAACGGTGTGTATCCTGTGGATCGGTTTGGCGTAGTATTGATACTCCATAGCACAGATGGTAGCTCTTCAACCCAACATCCTGGTGTTCTTTGCAATGGGACCATAAGCCGGGGTTTGATGCCTCGCAAGATTTCTTGATTAGCTCGTTCTGCCTGCCCATTGGACTGGGGGTGTGCCACTGACGACACGTCAAGTTGGATGTGCTCACGTTCACAGAACTCCTTCATTGCGCCCTTGGATAAATTGGTACCATTGTCTGTAATGATACTGTGTGGACATCTTCTGGTAATTGGACATCTTCTGGTAATTGGTAAACCGCCATGTCGTCATCATTTCTGGTTGCTGTATACCGGCATGACATCATCATGAAATTTTATCATTTATAACGCCCTCTTTTAACAATAGCTCCTGGATCCGCGCGCTTGACCTAGCTCTGTTGCCTTATAAATAAGACCGAAGGGTCATTTCTTTTCCTCTCCCTTCGTCCCTTCTTCTTTGTCTTCCTCGTGTCGCCAGCTTCGGAGCTCCGCCACCGTCGTCAACCTCTGCCTCGTCTTGGGCCGCTGCATCAACCTGAACGTACCAGAGCATTGCGGCATCTTTCCGCATCTTCTCCGTTCCCGGTAAGCTTTCTCCTCTTCTTGACCTAGATCTGTTCTTAGGATTCCATGTTCGTGCTGTGCTCGTCGCGTGCTCATACCTGTTTTCTGACCTTAAATGAATCTGTGAATCCCTGCTGCGTTTAGTAGTAGTCTTTAAGCATCCGCCTGTAGTTTCTCATCTAAGTCCATAGATCTCTCGCACATACCCGCTCAATGGTTCACTTCTGTTTCTGTCTTATTCTTCGGAATATTTTCTGTTTTTGTGAGCTCGTTGTAGATCCGCAGTTGTGATAAGATCTTGTGAAACTTGTTTCTGCATACCTAGTTATCCATAGCTTCAATTGCTTCCGATGCTTAGGTCAGGCGGTTTAACTTATCTTAGAAAAAAGTTACTAAACCGGTATATACCATTAGTCCCCTGGTTGAACCGCCAGAATCCACATGATGCCGCATTGTAGAAGACCGGTTTATAGGTACTGCCTTCGGTTTATCGTAGTTTAGATCAACACCTTCTTTTATCCAGCGTGTTCTTGAACCGGATCACCTATTTCTTGTATATCTCGCCATGGCCAAACAAGTGTATGAGTGCAATTGGGTTCCTTCTCGCGTCACATAATCACAGTTAGACGATCTAGTCTTGATCGGTGCTTTAGACAGTAAAGATACGATCCACTGGAGGGTTCCTGGAGATGAATGTCCTCCCACACCCCAGGAAGGAGAGGTTGTGGTCTTCGCAGATCACCTGGCACGGGGCTTCAAACCGCCCGGTTCTAAATTTTACCGGGATGTGCTATCCAATTTTCAGCTCCGTCCATAGGATATTGGCCCCAACTCTGTTACCAATCTATGTCACTTTCAAGTGCTCTCTGAGGTATACCTTCAAGAGGAGCCTTCAGTTGAGTTGTTTAGAGACCTCTTCCATTTAAACCGTCGCACTGAATTTACCGACGGCCCCAATACTGAATTGGGTGGCATGGCCATTCAGAAGAGGAAGGAGATCACTTATCCCCACGTCAAACTTCATACTCACCCCAAGGAGTGGAATGCAACTTGGTTTTATTGCAAGGATACCTCTCCTGAGAATGAAAATCCCTTGCCTGGCTTCCATCCAGAACGACTCAGCAACACTCACCCTTTTCCACAAAGACTAAGTGCCAAGGAAAGAAGTAAATATGCTCCGCAATTGTCCAAGCTCCGAGCCTTTATGGCCAACGGTTTAACGGGAATAGACCTTGCACGCTGTTGGATATCATGGAGCATACTGCCTCTGAGCCGGCGCCCCGGTTTGATGTGCAAGTACACTGGTAGCGTCGATGACCCACTCCGACACACTAAATCCAACTCTCCGACGATGAAGTCACAGACTCTGTAAAGAAGATGTTGAATGAACCGGAGTATCTCTATGCTCAAACCGGTCTGCTTCCTTACTGCACCACCAACAAACCGCCAGCGGTAAAATTTTAGTTGCTCTATTGTTGAACCTGTTATTACTTTATCTGTCTGACGTTTAATTACTGCTGATCCAGGGTGACAATCCGTTTTGGAGCAAGAAGCTTCCACAAGATAAAGCGGAGAAGGCAGGGCGGCCAACCCGGCCCAAAACCAAAATTACCAAGAAACCAGCTCATAAGAGAAAAACCACCGCTTCATCTGATCCAGCTATCGATGATGATATGGGTAACCCGGACCTTGAGGTAGAACTTGATTCACTTGGCTTACTTTTTACACGCCTTATTGATGATGATGCTTGTCAGGACGACGCCGAAGCCAGCAATGCGGGATTCGTTGAGGTAACTATTCTATCTTCCGATTCAGAAATCTTGCCTTTGCCAAAATTTCGCCAGGCAAACCGGAAAGTTAAATTTTCTCATCCTCTTGCTTATTTGGATCCCAAATTTCTTATGAAGACTCAGCAACATGAAGTCGCCGACAACCCGCACAAGTGGCGGTAGTTACCTTTGCCGGTTTACCAAACAGCCCGGTTCGAAAACGCCGCTCCGAGGTCTCCAACCTTTTTATTGATTTAAATCCTAAAGCGGGTTTTTTCCGTCAACCTCTTAATCCATCCGACTCCGATTATCAGATCACTTCTCATTCCTCTTCTGGTGAATCGTCGGCCACTCAGCTACCACCATTGAAAATAGTTGCTGGGTAAGCTAAACTGAACATATGCCTCCAGTATACTGTGTAATGGCTTATGCTTTTCATTGACTCTTTGTTTTTCTTTCAGGGCCAAACCGAAACCAAGCAAGAAGGCCCGCTTGGATAAAGCGGCTGAAGAAGATGTAGCCCCAGAACATGACAAAGTGCCAGATCTTGAAGAGTTTGCTCCTGAAGATATTCCCAATGATCCTCCTTTGCAAGATGATGCTATTCCCGAAGAGAGGCCTATTAACACTTCAGCCTCTGCTGATCCGCCTGCCAGCTCCGTCCGGACTGAGAAATCCCATAGTCCTGCTGACAAACCGGCCGCACCCACACAAACCGCCGAGTCCAAAGATGATGACGTTGTGATTACCGGTGTAGGCCGCTTTGAACCGGGGAATCCTGCCACCTTAACCAGGCATACTGTAAAAGAGGATTTTTCCGCTCTGAACAAAGGAAAATGGGATGTTGAACTAGAAACATATGCTGCTCTGAGTGCCTAAGACCTTCATTCCGGCTATTTAAACCGGCTTTATACTAGCCGTGACTGTGAAGCTGGCCTGGTCAAGATGATGAGGGATAAATTTGAGGTAACTCACTTCTTTTCTTACTGCCATTGTATTAATTCTCCTAGCCCCCAAGGGCCGGTTTGTAACCTTGATCAAACCAGGACTTGAATATGACCCTTAACACTTTTGAAATCCATCGATATAGCCCCCAAGGGCCGGTTTAACTTAGCATAATTAAACCGGGGCTCCAATAGAAAATTTAGAACATAATTTGATCAAATAGCCATTAGCCCCCAAGTGCCAAGTTGAATACCTGTATTGAGCTTGGCACTTTGCAATCTAGCAATATATAAAAATTGAAGGTGCATTAGCCCCCAAGTATCAGGCGTATAACTTTGTTATGTGGTTGATACTTCAATTTCTTGGATCGCTTGTGTAAAGCTAAACGCTGTCTGTATGCAGGCTGAGGTGAGAATCAAGGAGGACCGGATTGCCGATTTGCAGGAAGCCTTGAAAACCCAACAAGCTGAAACAGACCAAGCAAAGGAAGAATTAACCAGCGCCTTGAGCACCGCTGAACAGCTGAAGGAGGGCTTCAAGAAAGAGCGGGCTGATTGGGCCACTAAGAGGGCCGCTTTAACCAAAAGAGCGGAAAATGTTGAACCTGCCCTTAAACCGGTGGTGGATGAACTTACGGCCGTAAAGCGGCAAATACACTCCATGACCGCTGCGATCTTTAGTAAGCCCCTTTTAACTTCTGTGATAATTTGAACCTGCTGTAGTGTAAATCCGGTTTGAGACCGTCCCTATATTGTTGTGGGCACACGCATCGGGCACTTAGGAAACGATGTGCGGAAGAAACTGAAGGCTGCCTACACCTTAGTGGAACAATTATATACGGAGCCGGCGGATCATCACCACAGCCTCTCATAACAACCCGGCACCTTCTTTAATCCAGGACACTCTTAATAGGTTGTCGATGCTTAGGCCCGGATTGAGGAGCTGAAAAATCCGCTGCTCGAACCGGAGCTATTAACGCCTTTGATCCGGGCAAAGGCATGGGTGCGACTTGACCTGTGGAAGCAGCTCAAGGCTATCCCAGCTGAAGGAAGATGGCTCCGAATTCAACGAAGAGGATTTGAGGGCAATAAACCGTGCAGTACGCCCTCTGGCTTGTCAGCTAGCTGAAGAGGCTGACTTGACGCATTATCAAGCACAATACAATGATCAGAACAAGCGAGTGTCTGCCCCAACTCTTGAAGCGGAGAATCTGATCCCTCCAATCTGTAAGCATACTTACGCTCCTGATATTGAACCGTCTTCCCTGATCCATGAAGAGGCTGTTTTCCAAGCTTTAATGGGAATCGATGGACCCTTTGTTGATTTCCAGCCAATGGGTAGAGACGAGGAAGTCAAGCGGCGGATGATGAGGAGTAGGCTTGAACCAGAAGCCGGTTTGGAGAGCTGTCTTTGGCATCTTTCCAAAAGAACAATGACCTTATTTGGGCACCGTGCTGCCTTGTAATAGGATAATCAATACTTCTGCCTTGAATATGCCTTCGTGCATAAGTACGGAAGCTTTTGTTCGAAAAACTTCAATTCATATTTCCTGCAATCAGAAAAATTTGAACTTCGGTGGCGGTTATACGCTTGACGGTTTATGATCTTGATATGTGTATCAGTAATGTAACAAATAGATGATACAAAAACCTGCCATGTCTGGGCATGAAGCTGGCTTAGCCAAGCTTGAAGCGGAGGTTTTATAAACCATTACCGTCAATAAGGGGGGAGAAAACAGCTCCCGTATAAACCGTACTGAGGCAATACAAACCCCCTTGTTACTCCATGATGTCAACAGGAAAAATGTAAATCAGGCATACTTCTCCGGATTAAAGGGGAATTAAATCCATCGACTGAACCAGAAAAAAGGTGTTTGTTGATATAAAAGAAATCCAACAAAAACAAAGAACAAACAAGCCATGAAAATAACATGGAAGCAAAGGCAATGATAAACACCGTTTGCAAAAATATGCTATACTGAGCTGATCAGATGGTATTACCATGGTCGGACAGGACCAAGCCCCCAATAGGAGTGACAATGATTCAAGTCAGCCAGGTCCCCAAATGATTCGTGGCATATATGCTAGATCAAGAGGCGTGGCAATGGTTCGGGTTCGACCAAGCCCCCAAGTGATTTTGTGGCCTTAGGCCGACCAAGAGGCGTGACTGGTTCAGACTTGACCATGTCCCCAAGTGATCTGGTGGCTATCGCCTATCAAAAGGTGTCGCGTTGGTTCGGATACGACCAAGGCCCCAAGTGATATATAAAAAGCAAATGTCAAGGGTAAACCGAGGCCGCTTTAAAACAGAACCACTCCATGTAACCACGCATGATAAGAAAGACAGAGACCCGCTTTAGCCGAGGCTCGGTTTTATTATATCAAAGATAATATATACATTGTCATGATATGTACATAGAGAGAGCCGATGGCTCAAGTGTAGTAAGGCGAAGATGAGCTATGTTCCACGGCTGTTGGTCTCCTCCTCGGCGTGCGTGAGTCTTTATGCTCTCGAATATCAATCGATAATGCGACCCGTTGTGCGATTCTTGTCGACCACGAAAGGTCCCTCCCAAGGTGGGGATAACTTGTGCATATCCGTCGGTCTTGGATAAGTCGAAGCACCAAATCTCCTTCTTGAAAAGTTCGGTTCTAACCCGCGATCGTGATAGCGGCGAAGATCTTCTTTGGTAAATCGCTGAGCGGGCAGCCGCTATATCATGCTCCTCGTCCAATAGGTCCAAAGCGTCTCGCCGTCTTTGTCTCATTGTCCGCTTCAACATAAGCTGCCACACGAGGCGAATCATGCCGGATATCACTAGGGAGAACTGCCTCTGCTCCATAGACCATGAAAAATGTTGTGTATCCTGTGGACCGGTTTGGCGTAGTATTGATACTTCATAACACAGATGGTAGCTCTTCAACCCAACATCCTGGTGTTCTTTGCAATGGGACCATAAGCCAGGGTTTGATGCCTCGCAAGATTTCTGATTAGCTCGTTCTGCCTGTCCATTGGACTGGGGGTGTGCCACTGACGAAACGTCAAGTCGGATGTGCTCACGTTCACAGAACTCCTTCATAGCGCCCTTGGATAAATTGGTACCGTTGTCAGTAATGATCTTGTGTGGAAAGCCAAACCGAAAATCACCTTTTGATGAAGCGCACGCTGTTGCTGCATCACACTTGCTTTGCAGGCTCGCTTCAACCCACTTGGTAAATTTGTCAACCGCCACCAAAAGGTGGGTTTTCTTATCTTTGGATCTTTTAAAAGGTCCGACCATATCCAGCCCCCAAGTTGCAAGCGGCCACGTTATTGGGATCATCCTCAATTCTTGAGCGGCACATGAGCACGCCTTGAAAATTTCGACATCCATCACACCGTTTAACCAAGTCCTCCGCATCGGCATCTTGCATCAACCAATAGAACCCGTGATTTAAACGCCTTTGCCACCAGAGACTTTGAACCGGCGTGGTGTCCACAATCCCCTTCATGGATTTCTCTTAAGATTTCACGGCCTTCCTTAGGAGAAACACAACATTGAAATGCCCCTGATACACTGCAATGATGCAATTCACCATTGACAATTGTCATAGACTTGGATCGCCGGACTATCTGCCTCGCTAGAATCTCATCCTCTGGTAATTCCCCCCGGTTCATGTATGCAAGAAAAGGAACTGTCCAATCCGGAATAACATGCAGGGCTGCGACCAATTGAGCCTCCGGATCAGGAATAGCCAAATCCGCTTCACCTGGGAGCTTGACTGACGGGTTGTGCAATACGTCCAGAAAGACATTAGGCGGGACCGGTTTGCGATGAGAACCCAACCGGCTTAAGGCGTCCGCCGCTTCATTCTTCCGATGGTCCACATGATCCACTTGATAACCCTTGAAGCAACCTGCAATATTATCCACTTCCAGTCGATATGCAGCCATGAGCGGGTCCTTAGAATCCCAAGTGCCAGACACCTGTTGAGCTACGAGATCCGAGTCACCAAAGCACTCAACCCAGCTTAAATTCATCTCTTTAGCCATCCGGAGACCATGGAGCAAGGCTTCGTACTCAGCTGCGTTATTAGTACAAGGGAACATTAAGCGAAGAACATAACAAAACTTATCACCTCGTGGGGAAGTTAATACGACTCCAGCCCCCGAGCCTTCCAATTGCCTGGATCCATCAAAATGAATCGTCCAATATGTGTGATCCGGCTTCTCCTCTGGTGCTTGTAACTCCGTCCAATCATTGATAAAATCAACAAGTGCTTGAGACTTCACCGCTGTCCGAGGTACATACTTCAGTCCATGCGGCCCAAGCTCTATGGCCCACTTGGCAATCCGATCGCCTCCGGTTACAGATGATATCACCCAAAGGAGCTGGGCCGACCCTTTGTGATGGGGTGCCCTTGAAAATACTGCTTCAACTTCCGACAGCCATGAAGACACCATAGACCAGCTTTTGCCAATGTGGATACCTTTGCTTGGATTCAATAAGCACCTCACTGATATAATAAACCGGCCGCTGAACCGGATATTCTTTGCCTGCCTCCTTGCGTTCCACCACAATAGCCACGCTTACTGCCCGAGCATTGGCTGCTACGTATAACAATAATGGCTCCTTGTCGACCGGAGCTGCAAGAACGGGCGGATTGGCTAACTGCTGCTTCAAGTCCTCAAATGCTTCATCAGCAGCCGGACTCCAGATGAAATGGTCTGTCTTCCTCAGCATTTGGTACAAAGGGATGGCCTTCTCTCCGAGGCGGCTGATAAACCGGCTTAGTGTGGCGATTCGGCCCGCCAAACGCTGAACATCATTGATGCACTTCGGTTTAGCCAGGGAGGTAATAGCCGTAATCTTCTCCGGATTAGCCTCGATTCCTTTGTTAGACACCAGGAACCCCAGTAACTTGTCTGCCGGAACACCAAAGACACACTTGGCCGGATTAAGCATCATCTTGTAAACTCGCAAGTTGTCAAAGGTTTCCTTCAAATCATCCACCAGCGTTTCCTTCTGCCTTGATTTTACTACAATATCATCCACATAGGCGTGCACATTGCGGCCGATTTGTTTATGCAGGCAATTCTGTACACACCGTTGATAGGTGGTTTGGGCACTCTTGAGCCCGAAGGGCATAGATACATAGCAGAAGGCTCCAAAGGGATTAATAAACGCTGTCTTCTCCTCGTCCTTAATCGCCATTTTGATCTGATGATATCCCGAGTATGCATCCAAAAAACTCAAACGCTCACAACCCGCCGTGGCATCAATGATCTGGTCAATGCGGGGGAGGGCAAAAGGATCTGCTGGACAAGCCTTGTTAAGATACGTATAATCCACACACATGCGCCAAGTGCCGTTTTTCTTAAGAACCAGCACCAGATTAGCAAGCCACTCTGGATGGAACACCTCAACGATAAAACTAGCTGCTAAAAGCCTGGCCACTTCCTCTCCAATGGCTTTGCGCCTTTCTTCGTTAAACCGGCGGAGGAATTGTTTCACAGGTTTATACTTAGGATCCACATTAAGAGTGTGCTCAGCGAGTTCCCTCGGTACACCTGGCATGTCGGACGGTTTCCATGCAAAAATGTCCCGATTCTCACGGATGAACTCGATGAGCGCGCTTTCCTATTTGGGATCCAGGTTGGCACTGACAGTGAACTGCTTGGACGAATCGCAGACACGAAGTCAACAAGCTTGGTCTCATTTGCCGATTTGAACTTGATTCGAGTCATGCTCTGTAGTTGGCTTCTTCAAAGGGTCATATCCGCCGGATCAACATTGTCCTTATAATACTTCAACTCCTCCGCGGCACAGACCGACTCTGCGTAAGCGCATCACCTTCCTCACATTCCAGCGACCCTCGGCTCCCATGAACCGTTATTGTCCCCTTGTAACCCGGCATCTTGAGCTGCAAGTAGATATAACAAGGCCGCGCCATGAATTTGGCATAAGCCGGCCGCCCAAACAAGGCGTGACACGGGCTCCGGATCTTTACCACCTCAAAGGTTAGTTTTTCCGACCGGGAATCGTGCTCGTCCCCAAAAGCCACATCCAGGGCTATCTTACCAACAGGATATGCAGATTTGCCAGGCACCACACCATGGAACACCGTATTAGACGGTCTGAGATCCTTGTCTGTTAGACCCATGCGGCGGAATGTCTCATAGTACAGTATGTTAATACTGCTTCCTCCATCCATGAGCACCTTGGTGTACTTATAACCCCCCACCTGCGGGTCTACCACTAATGCTAGCTGGCCCGGATTATCAACCCGGGGCGGATGATCCTCTCTGCTCCACACGATAGGCTGCTCTGACCAGCGTAAGTAATGTGGTAAGGCCCGTTCAACAGAATTCACCGCTCGCTTGTGGAGTTTTCGGTCGCGTTTATCCAAGCTAGTTGTGAAAACATGATATTGCCCATTGTTCAACTGCTTTGGCTGGCTCTGATAACCCGATTGCTGCTGCTGCTGCTGCTGGCCGTTCTGATTATTCGGTTGTTGTGACCGCCTACGATTGAGACTGAACGGAAGCTCCATCGTGACCCGCCCATGGAAACCGGATCTGAACCGCCACGACCCGTGGTCATACCGGATGGCATTAGAGTTTTAAACTCCTGCATAATATAACAATCCTTCCAAAGGTGGTTAGTGGCGACTCCCGTCTCGTGCTTTGGGCAAGGCTGATTCAACAAATAATTCAAGCGGCTTGCGTTAGGATTGGGAGCCCCATTACGATTTGTTGCTATACCCTGCTGGCGCTGCCCACATCTGTGCATTAGTGTTGGCCACAAAGTCCATGCTGCCATCCGCCTTGCGCTTGCCTCCGTTCCATGACCCGCCGGTTTGTCTGTTGCCCTTAGAGTTGCTATTCTTCTTTCCTTCCTCGCTTCATCATCATCGGTCTCGAGATCCTTGGTACTTGTCGAATCAGCATACTTCACTAAAGCGGCCATGAGGGTTCCCATGTCATTCTGAGAACCGCTTCATCGTCCCAATTTCAATTTTAAAGGCTTAAACCGCAGTTGCCTTCGTGGTTAAGATCGCAGAGTCGGCATTAATCTGTCGACGAAAGTGCAAAACTTCGAAATCGGCGCACCCAATGGGTCGTTGATTCTCCTTCCTCCCGGACACAAGCCGCCAGGTCTACTATGGACTTGGGCTGCTTACATGTATCCTTGAAATTCGGATAAACCGGGCCAAGAATCGGGCCATGAGCTGATAGAATTGGGCGGTAGGCTCTTCAACCAAGTACGAGCCGTGCCTTCAAGCATCATGGTGAAGTATTTTGCACACGCGGTCTCATCCACGTCTAGCATCTCCATGGCCATCTCATAACTCTCTACCCACGCTTCGGGGGATAAATCAGCGGTGTAATTCGGCACCTTATGCGGACCCTTGAAGTCTTTGGGCGGCGCACATTGCGTAAAGCGGGATTAAACAAGGCACTCCTAAAGCGGATCGACTCTGGTCCGCGAAGGTGATAGGGCGAACGGTGTAAGTTGACCGGATCATTACGGTTGCTAACTCGGCCTCGCCGTGCGGCCCGATCCACCACATCCTGAGCATCGCGAACACCACCTGCCGGGTTATTGCCACGTGCCGCTTCACGGCCTCGCGCATTGCTCGATATGGCCGGTTCATCCATGCACCTGCTATAGCTCCGGCTTGGACGGGGCGTAGAGTGAATCCGATCACGGTTGTACGAATATGCTTCCTGCTTAATCAGCGCGGTCCGGAGAAGCTCCTTAACCCGGCGCGTCTCTATCGCTTGCGGAGAGTCCCCTTCGACTGGGATAGCCTCTAATCGCGCGGCGGCTGCAACAAGGTTGTCCATAGGATTAGAATAATGACCCGGGGGCGTCTGAACCGGTGGAGGAACTGCAATGTTCTGTTGCGGAGGTTCCATCGGGCGAGGTTGGACCGTCGCCCCTGGTCCTGGTGCCTCAATCCGGTTTGTCTCCAGGTACTGCGGCGGATTACTGGGCCCAGCTCCTGGAGTGTGAAAGAGATTCCGGGGATCAAAACCTAACGGCAGGCGTGATCTGTGCTTCCGCTTCAAGACCTCCTGTGATGCGTTCTGGTCAAGCATGAGTTTGTAGGCCTGGGCGTCCAAAGCGGCCCGCTCTCCAGCCATCCGGTCTTTTTCTGCTGCCAGATCCGCTTTGGCTTGCACGATCTGCTCTCTCACTTTTGCAATCTTTGCATCATGGGCCTCCTGATCCGCCGGATTGGCCTCTGCCATAAGCGCGGCTAGTGCATCAAACAGATCAGATAGAACTTGAACCGGCGGGCGCACAAGGCCTCCTACCCCTGCTGCCGCTGCCGCTGCTGATCCGGAGAGCATCGCCGCGGCAGTCGGGGAGTGATTCGCCGCCTGTGTGCCGGCCATGAATATTCCACCCCGGTTGACCTGACCTGGGGGGTCCGGAATACTATCGCCATCGGAACAGCCCCTAACCTGGTCGTCTTGCAACTGGTATAACGATTAGGTTTCTCCGGTCGAGGACTCGTCACCGGAATAGACGATGGTCTCACTACCGTGTTCTGATTCGTCCTCACGCTCTCCTCCGTGGATGACTCCAACGAAGACACGCTTCACGGCCGGTTTAGCCTAGGTAGATCTCGCACGCTAAGCCGTCTCGACGAGGTTGGTGCAGATGTCCGGCTCAGGCCCAGGCTCACCGATCTTGCCGATGAAAACATGTATGCCACCAAAGGGGACCCGGTACCCGTACTCGATTGAATCGGCCTCGGGACCCCATCCTGCGTCGTCGATGTAGATCCTGCCACGACGACTCTTGGTCATCCGGCCCACAGCATAGCCTTCGAGTCCCTTGAGCTTGCCCTCCAAGATCGTCAAACCATCGTGCGATAGCCCCACGGTGGGCGCCAACTGTCGTAGATTTGTCACGGCAGATGTCCTAGTGAAAGGACTTAGTCGTGGAGCCATCTCTACGGGTTACTTGAAGGGGTTAAAGCGGACACAAAGACACGAGGGTTTTTATACATGTTCGGCCCCTTCGATGAAGGTAAAAGCCTACGTCTAGTTGTGATGAAATTGATGTGGTCTCGATGGCTAGGGAGCAAACAAGCTTCGCCTAGGCTCGAGTTGTGGTTGTCTGTCCTGAACCGCCGCCGGGTCGTCCCCTTATATACACGGGAGACGCCCGTCGGTCCATAGAGTCCCAACCGGTACATACTCGTATCCCGGTTGGTATCTCTCTATTCCTAACTTACAACACAAGTTATACATCAGGCCGGTTTACGGCTACAGGTTCTAAACCGACTATAGGCCTTGGGCCTTCATCTGCTTATACCACTAATGAAGTTAACCCGGCCCAAGTAGGCCGGTTCACGCCTAGTGGTAATATCCCCAACACATGGCAAAAGAAAGTTCATCCCTACAAAATCATATAGTTAGGCTATGCTTCATTTTCATCACACAAATATGTTCCCAACTTCTATACCCCCGATGACAAGCCAAGCAATTGTTTCATATTTTAAATAATCTCAAACTTTTTCAACCTTCACGCAATACATGAGCATGAGCCATGGATATAGCACTATAGGTGGAATAGAATATGATGATGGGGATTGTGTGGAAAATACAAAAAAAGGAGAAAGTCTCACATTGACGAGGCTAATCAACGGGCTATGCAGATGCCCATCAATTGATGTCAACATAAGGAGTAGGGATTGCCATGCAACGGATGCACTAGAGCTATGAATGCTCAACAAAATAAAACTAGTGGGTGTGCATCCAACTCGCTTGCTCACGAAGACCTAGGGCATTTGAGGAAGCCCATCGTAGGAATATACAAGCCAAGTTCTATAATGGAAAATTCCCACAAGTATAAAAAGACAACTTATGAGAGTCACTACATGAAGAACAAGGTGCTACTTGAAGCACAATATATGAGACTCACTACATGAGGAACAAGGTGCTACTTTGAAGCACAAGTGTGGAAAAATAGATAGTAGCATTGCCCTTTATATATATATATATATATATATATTTGGCCTTTATTTTTTTCTTTTGGCCTTTCTATTTTTATTTTTTTATTTTTTTATTTGGGCAATGCTCTAAAAATGATGATCATCACACTTCTATTGATTACAACATAAGGATTACAACTCGAAACTTAGAACAAGATATGACTCTATATGAATGCCTCCGGCGGTGTACCGGGATGGTGCAATGAATCAAGAGTGACATGTATGAAAAATAATGCATGGTGGCTTTGCCACAAATACGATATCAACTACATGATCATGCAATGGCAATATGACAAAAGTAATGTATGTCATGATGATGGTGATGGAAGTTGCATGGAAATATATCTCGGAATGGCTATGGAAATGCCATGATAGGTAGGTATGGTGGCTGTTTTGAGGAAGATATAAGGAGGTTTATGTGTGATAGAGCGTATCGTATCACGGGGTTTGGATGCACCGTGAAGTTTGCACCAACTCTCAAGGTGAGAAAGGGCAATGCACGGTACCGAAGAGGCTAGCAAAGGCGGAAAGGTGAGAGTGCGTATAATCCATGGACTCAACATTAGTCAAAAGAACTCATATACTTATTGCAAAAATTTAGAATTCATCAAAAATTCAAGTAATACGCACATGCTCCTAGGGGATTGATTGGTAGGAAAAGACCATCGCTCATCCCCGACCGCCACTCATAAGGATGCACAAGCCAGGTACAATTCATGTTTCAAATTTGTTACACAACTTTGACCATACGTGCATGCTACAAGACTTGCAAACTTCAACACAAGCATTCTTTGAATTCATAATTACCCAACTAGCACGACTTTGATATTATCACCTCCATATCTCAAAACAATTATCAAGAATCAAACTTATCTTAGTATTCAACGCACTCAAAAGAAAGTTTCACATATCTTGAACACCAAGTATATTATCATTAAGCAAATTACCATGCTATTAACGACTCTCAAAATAATCTAAGTGAAGCATGAGAGATCAATAGTTTCTTTAAAACAAATCCACCACCGTGCTCTAAAAGATCTAAGTGAAGCACTAGGGCAAAAATTATCATGCTCAAAAGATATAAGTGAAGCACTATGAGCAAAACTATCAAGCTCAAAAGATATAAGTGAAGCACTATGAGCAAAACTATCAAGCTCAAAAGATATAAGTGAAGCACAAAGAGTATTCTAACAAATTACAAATCATGTATGGCTCTCTCAAAAGGTGTGTACAGCAAGGATAATTGTGGTAGACTAACAAGGAAAGACGCAAATAATACAAGACGCTCCAAGCACAACACATATCATGTGGTGAATAAGAATATAGCTCCAAGTAAATTACTGATGGAAGTGGACGAAAGAGGGGATGCCTTCCGGGGCATCCCCAAGCTTTGAATTTTCATTGTCCTTGGATTATCTTGGGGGTGCCATGGGCATCCCCAAGATTAGGCTCTTGCCACTCCTTGTTCCATAATCCATCAAAAGAATTCACCCAAAACTTGAAAACTTCACAACACAAAACTCAACAGAAATCTCGTGAGCTCCGTTAGAGAAAGAAAACAAAAGACTACTTCAAGGTACTGTAATGAACTCATTATTTATTTATATTGGTGTTAAACCTACTGTATTCAAACTTCTCTATGGATTATAAACTATTTTACTAGCCATAGATTCATCAAAATAAGCAAACAACACACCTAAAACAGAATCCATCAAAAACAGAATAGTCTGTAGCAATCTGTAACTAACGCAAACTTCTGGAACTCTAAAAATTCTACCAAAATAGGAAGTCCTGGACAATTTGTTTATTGAACAGCAGAAAAAATAATCAACGCAAAAGCACGTTGCTGTGATTTAACAAAATTATATTCGTGTGCGCAAAGTTTCTGTTTTTCAGCAGAATCAAATCAACTATCATCGGAGGTTATCCTATAGGTTCTACTTGGCACAAACACTAATTAAAAGATAAAACCACATCCAAACAAAGGCTAGATGGATTATTTATTCCTAAACAGAAGCAAAAACAAAAAACACAAAATAAAATTGGGTTGCCTCCCAACAAGTGCTATCGTTTAACGCCCCTAGCTAGGCATTGAGATTATGATGATGCTCACTTGAAAGATAGGAATTGACGCGCAAAGAGAGCATCATGAAACACATGACAAACACATATAAGTCTAACATTCTTCCTATGCATAGGCATCTTATAGGAAAACAAATTATCATAACAAGCAAAAACTAGCATATGCAAGGAAGTGGAAAGAAACAATAGCAATCTCAACATAACGAGAGGTGAATTATTATCATGAAAATTTCTACAACCATATTTTCCTCTCTCATAATAATTACATGTAGGATCATAAGAAAATTCAACAATATAGCTATCACAAAACATATTCTTAACACGATCCATATGTATGCAAAGTTGACACTCTTCCAAAATAGTGAGATTAACATTAACTAAAGTCACAACCTCTCCAAACCCACTTTTATCAAAAATTTCATAAGACTGAATATTCTCCAAATATGTGGGATCTAAAGTTGACACTCTTCCAAACCCACTTTCAATATTATTGCAAATGATATTATCAATCTCATATTCATCATGGGGATTAAATAAATTTTTAAGATCATAAGAAGAATCACCCCAATCATGATCATTGCAACAAGTAGTAGCCATAGCGAAACTAGCATCCCCAAGCTTAGGGTTTTGCATATTATTAGCACAATTGACATCAAAAGAATTTATAGGAAAATCATTGCAATCATGCTTTTTATTCAAGGAGTTATCATGAATCTCTTCATAAATTTATTCATCATAATTTTCAGATTCACGAATTTCAAGCAAAACCCCATAAAGATAATCTAGTGCACTCAACTCACTAGCAATAGGTTCCACATAATTGGATCTCTTAAAGATATTAGCAAGTGGATGAGGATCCATAAAATTTTAGCAAGCAAAGATGCAAGCAAAAAAGAAGGTACATGGAGACATAAGATCGAACAGAAGAGGGGCGAATAAAATGGCAAGGGTGAAGTGGGGGAGAGGAAAACGAGAGGCAAATGGCAAATAATGTAATGTGAGAGATAGGGATTGTGATGGGTACTTGGTATTGTTGACTTGCTTGCGTGAGCCTCCCCGGCAACGGCGCTAGAAATTCTTCTTGCTACCTCTTGAGCACTGCGTTGGATTTCCCCGAAGAGGAGAGGATGATGCAGCAAAGTAGCGTAAGTATTTCCCTCAGTTTTTGAGAACCAAGGTATCAATCCAGTAGGAGACCACGCACAAGTTCCTCGTACCTACACAAAACGATAGCTACTCGCAACCAACGCGATTAGGGGTTGTCAATCCCTTCACGGTCACTTACGAGGGTGAGATCTGATAGAGATGATAGATAATATTTTTGGTATTTTTGATAGATAGATGCAAAGTAAAAAGTAAAAGGCAAAGTAAAAGCAAAGCAAGTAATAAAGCGATAGAGATTGATATGATGATAATAGACCCGGGGGCCATAGGTTTCACTAGTGGCTTCTCTCAAGAGCATAGATATTCTACGGTGGGTGAACAAATTATTGTTGAGCAATTGATAGAATTGAGCATAGTTATGAGCATATCTAGGCAATGATCATGTATATAGGCATCACGTCCAAGACAAGTAGATCGAAACGATTCTGCATCTACTACTATTACTCCACTCATCGACCGCTATCTAGCATGCATCTAGAGTATTAAGTTAAAAACAGAGTAACACCTTAAGCAAGATGAAATGATGTAGAGGTATAAATTCATGCAATATGATAAAAACCCCATCTTGTTATCCTCGATGGCAATAATACAATACGTGTCTTGCAACCCTTTCTGTCACTGGGTAAGAACACCGCAAGATTGAACCCAAAGCTAAGCACTTCTCCCATTGCAAGAACTACCAATCTAGTTGGCCAAACCAAAAAGGATAATTCAAAGAGACTTGCAAAGATAACTCAATCATACATAAAAGAATTCAGAGAAGAATCAAATATTTTCCATAGATAATACTGGATCATAAACCCACAATTCATCGGTCTCAACAAACACACCACAAAAATAAGATTACATCGAATAGATCTCCACGAGAGAGGGGGAGAACATTGTATTGAGATCCAAAAAGAGAGAAGAAGACAGCTAGCTACTAGCTATGGACCCGAAGGTCTGAAGTAAACTACTCCCACTTCATCGGAGGGGCTATGGTGTTGATGTAGAAGCCCTCCGTGGTGATGCCCCCTCCGGTGGAGCTCCGAAACAGGCCCCAAGATGGGATCTCGTGGATATAGAAGGTTGCGGCGGTGGAATTAGGTTTTTGGCTCCTGTTCTGATCGTTTGGGGGTACGTAGGTATATATAGGAGGAAGGAGTACGTCGGTGGAGCGTCAAGGGGCCCACGAGGTAGGAGGGCGTGCCCAGGGGGCGCGCCCTCCTCCCTCATGACCGCCTCTGGCACTTCTTGGAGTAGGGTCCAAGTCTCCTGGATCACGTTCGGTGAGAAAATCACGTTCCCGAAGGTTTCATTCTATTTGGACTCCGTTTGATATTCTATTTCTTCGAAACACTGAAATAGGCAAAAACAACAATTACAGGCTGGGCCTCCGGTTAATAGGTTAGTCCCAAAAATAATATAAAAGTGGAAAATAAAGCCCAATATAGTCCAAAACAGCAGATAAAGTAGCATGGAGCAATAAAAAATTATAGATACGTTGGAGACGTATCTGGCATACTGTTCTTGTCAAGCTTACGCAGGAACATGACGTGGCATGCCTCCACAAACAAGTTTATCAGTGGCAAGGCCACAAGGTTGTCTTCATGAAGGTTCACAAGATTGAGCTGCTACGGGACGTCCTCGATGATGTTCATCGCAAGGTTCGTCTTGTGCCCAGCCCAAATTAGATCGAGGCATGAAATAGTTGCCCCAGCTAGTGTTTAATAGTAGTTTGGATTGTGTCTAATTATCCGAACCTTGCCTATTATCGACCCTCTGGGGCTAGTACTCTGTTTGAATCCGTCTATGGGAACTGCTGCTACTTTTCTGTGCCCGTAAATCATGTGAGAACCATCGTAATTGTTGCCGAAACAGATGCGTCCTCACTAGTTTTTTCATGAATATGGCATGAAAAGACATAAGTTGTCACGGTTTATCATACGAGCAGTGTGTGTTTTGATGAAATAGAGCACTCGTTCAAGATCCGTGCGCCGACGTATACATAAGTACTTGTAAACACTGTTGGTGCTACCCCACTTGTAAGCTGTTGTGCAAAAGACGGCACATTGGCTCAGCTCGCTTCAACACTAGGCTATCGACCAGCTAACAATCAACAATCTACTGTCTGACATATAAGCAACTATGTATCTTGTTACAGTGGTTCATGCAGTTAATTGAGGCCACAATGTAATAAATTCCAAACGTTCAACGCTAGTCCAACGCTCATGTGGAACACTCACATTAAACTCGTCTTCATAAAAATCTTGAAAAGCATAAGTTAAGAAGTTTTATACATCTCAATGATTCATATAACATAACAAACATATACTAGTTCACAGCAAAAGATAAAGTTGTGAGAAGGTTTACAAATCAGGAAAAAACAAGCAAGGCTTCTCTGAGCAAAGGGCCTCCCGGCTGGCTTAAATTTACTGGACTTCACTCTGGTTTTTTCTTGTTGCCACCATCCAGGGTTAGGTTCTCTCATTCCAGAATAACCAATTATAATTGTGGTCTCAGCTGGAATGCTGAACTGAACCATGTAGTGTACTGACCAGGTGAAATTCTTGTGCATTCCACTAAATTTAAGCACCGCTATTTGCAGAAATAAGCAGACCACAATGCCTCTTGTCCGTGCACCTGTCCAAAAAACTGACGTGCAGCCGTGCCAGCTAGTCCTCGGTCCATGGATGAACTGGTAGAAAGTGCATTCCGGACTAGAATGCAGTTGTTTTCGCTCATCCCTGCACTCCAATCAGGAAGTAAAACGTACGAATCAGCTTCTTTTAGATTGCGTTGGTCATTCTACCTTAGTTACTACCAATGTAGGGATACCTTGAAGGCGGGAGGTTAGGCAGCGGCAACGAGGATAGCCATCTCATTTTCTTGCAGATTGTACTAAAACCGAGGTGTGTGCTTTTGATTGCGGATAGAAACGATACGGAACAGACATCCCGAAATGATATGGAGACAGACATCCCTGTTTGGGCAAATACGAAATACAGTTATTTAAATAGTGACAAATATTACTACTTTCCCCCGTTTCCTCTTAGAACCAAGTCCTAGATTCATGCTACATCTTTCCCACTTTCTTCCCTGTTTGAACCAACGCTTTGAGTTGACTGTATGAACTAGCTTTACTTCTAATAATAGTAGAAGGCTAGGTGGCTTTGGAACAGCGGACGGAAGTAGAAAAGGATCCACACGAAGGGGGAAGAGCTGGGGCAGTAGAGCATTCGAAGGAATATATACCTGAGGGTCGTCGGCATGTGGCAAAGACGGCGTCGGGAGGCCGCATCTTGGCTACAATACTGCAGGGAGGAAGAAGGGGTCGGAGGCCCTCCGAGCTGGCGCTCTCTCGGAGAGAACGGCACGGCCGCCGATCGGGACGCGCGGGCAGCCGTTGGTCTCCTCCCTCGCCGCTGACGATAGCGTGAACGATGCACCTACACCCCCTGCCCCGGTCGAGGTTGTCCGGCCGGATTTGTGACCAGCCGTGAGCTGAGAGAGAGTGTGTGTGTGTGTGTGTGGCCACCTATGTCTTGCTTAGATCTGGAGAGCATGAGAGAGTGTACGAGAGGAACCCTAGTAAAGTAAGCACTAAGGCTCCTGCTTTTATATATAGTGGAGTGATTTTGTTGTACTGGCTTCAAAAAAATGCACTCCTACGTGTACCCGCGAGTGGGTGTGAGAGAACTAGTGTGTGCGTGCACCGCTTCTCTTCGTGAGAGTACAATATATACTATGCCCAAAGAACGTTCGCCGAAAGAGTAATAATATAAGTGTGTGACGTGTGAGCTAAAATAAAATGTGCGCACCGTCTTTTGTTCTTTAGAAGTTCTAAGGGTAGGGTGTGAAGAGCACATATGTGCATGACGTCTACCTGCAGATAGACGATGGGTGCCACGTGCGAGTCTGCGAGAGGACTCGGGAGAGTTGTGACTCGTGAGGGTGCATGTGTGTGTGAGAGAGAGGGGGCATGTATCAATGCATTGCATGTGTCTGTAAATCATTATCCCACAAACGTTCCCCACAAGCCTTTTCCTGACGAACGCCATAAGAACCGTTAGATCGGCATCCGACAGTGTCAGTTTTGCCATGTCATTTAACAGAACAGGCACTCCTCCTACACACAAATCTTCCACATGAGTGTTAGCAACTGCCGTATGCTCCCTCCGTTCCGAAATGCAGTGCATATAGCTTTATTAAAAATTAGAACCTCGCAAACTTTTACCGAGTTTTCGTGTACCAAATTGCACATGTAGAATACCCTGTATATATCATTTCATTCATCTTCGAGAGGTAACTATAAAGATGGGTGAGGAGTCTACACAGAAAGACCATCGTATCACCCGCAGCAATTTCAACCATCCTTAGTGTCGAGGAATATCATAGGAACTCTATATGATATGATTTTTATAGGATTTTTTTCCTTTAGAGCCAATTTGTTCATAGGAATAGATTCATATACTCTAGATTTCAAAGGAAATAAACATGATATCATTTCTATAGCTCTTCATAAAAATGGATTCCTATACTCCCTTAATTTCAAAGGAAAATAAACATTAGCGTATATTCAATAGAAAAGTTCCTATAATATGAACCAAATTACATCTCTTTACTAATCCCTCCTCATAGGATTGAGATACATGTCATCTCTAGATTCAATAGAAAAGTTCCTATGATGTGAACCAAATGACATCTCTTTTCCAATCCCTACTCATAGGAATTGAGATCCTCCGTGTCATCTCTTTCCCTACAACTTCCATGTATACATCTTCTATTCCTAAATAGATAGTACAACCCACTAGTAGTTTTTTTCCAAAACATGCAACTATGGCACAAGAACTATATAGTGTGCCAATAACTTTGAAAGATGGTCGCTGGATGAAGCTAACCCGACAGTGCAGAGATGGGAAAATCCGAGCACTACTGGCCGTTGGATATCATCAACATTCCACCAGATCTGCCAGATGTATAATTTAGAAGACTCCATGGTTGAACTTAAGCATAATGCACAAACCTCAAAACACAAGCACTTCTCCTTTGTTCTAAAATCTTCTGTATCAAAATTGATTATTTTTTTCTAAATGAATTGCCATTATTTGTTTTTTACTTTATGATTTACAATGCACAACCCCATGAATCTTAACATTTTTATAAAACTAATTGATTTTGAATGAGATGAACTATAAGAACTAAACGAATATCTACATCATGCATATATGACTCAAAGCTTTACATGCTATAGTGTGTATTTATTCATAATTTGGTTTCGAAATCTCATGCGTTCAATACATGTGTACCTTACTAGTTTTGAGTAGAGTAGCAAATTTCACGCGGCCCCGGGTATATCAAAATGCAGGGCCTATGCATCATTGCCTTTCGGTAGAACCTACGTCCACAATTTTTTGTACGTGCTATATCTCCACTGGTCCCCGAACCCAAAATGCTGCCTCGTTCCCGTAAAACCAAGCGGCCGACACATATTTAAGGCGTCAACTCGAACCCGTTTACTACGACGTGGCCCCGCATGCCATAGTACTCCTACAAACCCTACCGCCGCACTCATCATCGGTTTTCTTCAAGAGGACGAGGGAGAAGCCGATTTGTAGTGGAGGCTCTTTCAAAAAAAAGGATCTGTAGTGGAGACCCCTACCCTAGGGTGCCCTAGGTAGCTGCCGCACGCATCATTGTTTTCTCTTTTCTTTATGCTCTTGCGCGCTAGAGTGAAATGATGGTTGCTTCGTCCGTCCAGCTTAATGCGGGAAAGGTGGGGCTTTGTGATTTGACCCCTCATCGCTCATTTTCTACTACTGCGGCGCTTCTGACGGGGTGCCTCCAATTCCAACCGCTGCTCCAAACTGTAATTTGGTGCATCGCACGTGGAACAAGACGGTGGATGAGCCACATGTCTGCCAAAGGGGTCCTGTTAAGTGTGTCGCCATTTCGTGTGCGGACTGACCCTGCTTGAGTTGCTACGCCAACACGACAGGAGCAGCCTACCACTTGGTTTTGCTCCTTGGTGAATCCCGACTATATTGATCTAAAAAGATACATGCTGAACTACCCTCTCCATCTCGGTTTATAGGGCCTGCACGTAGTTCTAGGTCATCCATTTGGCTAACTAAATATGAGTTACTATGTCACAAAAAGTATATCATTGGATTCTTATTGGTTGATATGTGAAGAAACAAGAAATGAGGTAGAATTTAATGCACCACGCCTTAGTATTTTGGGATTATTTGGTTTTCGTAAGATGACTTACTCACCTAGACGGAGGGAGTAGTTGTATTTAAAAGTTGAGGGTGGGGCTTTTCCTGCGCGGTAGGCGGGGCAGTTCCACCTAGTCAGTTCGACACAGACGCGAGAAGACGAGGGAGTAGGCTGCTGCAAACGTAGGGCTGTGTGATTTGACAGCGAGTTACTGCTGGACAGGTGGGGCCCCGTGATTTGACTTGCCATTACCATTTTAACTGCGGCGCTACGACCGGCGTGAGTCTCCCGAGTCCTGACCACCTCCATACAAGTGCCTCTCCCAATGCTCCACCATGTAGTAGTAGAGGCTGGCTCTTGCATGAGAGCCCACTTCTCCACTTTTTCCTTGCCTCTCTTTCCTCCACATATGCAAAACTGCCATGTAAAGCGCACTATTGTACTTACTTGCTCCTACAGGTGCTTAAGCTTGCCACATAGGCATAAAGTCTGATGTGGCAAGTTAATCAAGAAAAGAGAGACTAGTTTGGTGACCCAAGGAAGAAACGGTGCTAAGCGCGTGTACCTAGGTGAAAAGACAATTTTGAGTCTATAGCTAATTAAATGAAGCAAACTTAGCAACACCATTTCATTGGAAGAGGTCACTCCTTGGCAAATGCAATAAATACTAGTACTCCCTGTGTCCCATTATATAAGAACGTTTTTGACACTACACTAGCTAGTGTCAAAAACGTTCTTATATTATGGGACGGAGGGAGCACGAAGAAAGAGATAGAGAGGGGTAAAAAAATACACTTATAGCCAACCTTGTTGTAGTATGAGTGACTAAGTGATGACTATGAATGACATGCCAACATCAGATAGCCTAATGCACCGTGTTAAATCTCCAAGGCGCGACCATGAAAGCGAATGATGACGGTCGTGGTAGGCGCGACCATGATACGGGTTGCTGGCAGCCCTTGGATCTGAGATCAAACGGTCGCATGCTAAGTTGCTGAAAATTTTAAGAATAACCCTCCAGGATAGGATATTCACCCATAGGTCTAGAATCACGCCATGCAACCGTTCGATCTCAGATCCAAGGGCTCTCGGAAGCCAGTATCATAGGAGAATGGAAAGCCACTACCCTGCCGTTCGCACGCTGGCAGTTCGCTCCTACTCTTTCCCGCACGTCCTTTAATACTACGGCGGTTCGCTCCTAATTGTCCCATCCATTCACATTACGGCAGTTCCACTAATCCTAACCCTCCTCCCAAATCCATGGCGTCCCAAATCTCCCCGATCGGCGGTGAGTACAAGGTTAGAACCATCACCGGCGATGAGTTCGACGTCATCTACACCCGTACTTCCGCGACGGTGAAAGGATGCCTTTCTCGCTTGGACGCATGTTGAAAACTCACATGATGAGTGGGTGCTGGGCTAGATGTTGAGTACACCACGGTCGTGGGACGAGAGAAGGATCTAAGGGCTAAGAGAGGAAGAAGCCCGCCGTGATCCAGGTTTGCGTACCTAACGTTTGCTTGGTCTACCACATATGCCATGCCGACGTTGAGTGCCAGGATTTTAAGAACTTCCTCGAGGACAAAACAGTCAAATTCGTTACTGTAGACTTTAAGAACGACAAAGAAGTCCTGCGTCAGATAGGCCTCGTTGTAGGTAACCCCTTCGACCTCCAGAAGAATCGGCTGGTGCCCTCTCGTCAGCCTTTAGTGCCGACCTGGCAGAGCCATGGTTCATCCTTCAGACGTATGGCGGAGAAACCTCATTACCGTTTCATCGTCATGCATGGCAGCGGAATGTACTAGATATAGACCACATCCATGACGCTGCAATGGATGGCTACCTTTGTTTCAATATCTACAAGGGTTGGATGAAGAGCAACAGCCAAGTTGGCGGTTCAAGCAAAGAAGTATCGCCAAGAGGAAGAGGGACAAGGGCGAAGTCGAGGACATGGACGGGACTCCGAGTAAGGTGGCGTGTCGTTGCTCATGGTGGTTCTAAACTTCTAATGCAAAGGTGTCTACGGATTAGTTGCATAGTTTAATTTCAGGTGTGCTTAGTTTAATTTGAGGGTGTGTTGTGCGAGCCCCAGCAGAACTATGTTATGTTTCTTCTCGTTACTTTAACTCTTGGTATGTACATACTAGTACTAGTATTTTTTTTAATAGAATTTAGCACCCCAATTAAGCACGTACTAGCTTTTTAATAGTACTATATGCATAATTTGGCTTAAGCGGTCTCTATATGTACCACCTTTTTTAAAATTTCAATTTTTGCTCCATGGCGCAATCCATCGATAGTGGAGTACTACTGTAGAAAAGTATACATTTTTTAAAAGGCTAGCGTAATGTTCATCACACAAATATATATATATATATATAGCCAGTTAAATTCTCAACCTAGAATGACGTGCATGCCATGTAGTAAACCGATACGGAGGAAGTATAGTAAAAATGAGGTGATTTTACCGAGCGATCGACGGGGGAGCATGGCCTGTCATGCGGTCCCACGTGTCATGATGTACCAAGGCGATGCGCGTGTCCCTCTTGAGGCAGAAGCAATACTAGTACGTGGTTTGAGATGATGTCGAACCGAAGTGTGAAATAATGGTTGCTTCGTCCGACTGGGAAGGTGCGGCATTATGATTTGGCGTCTCATTGCTCATTACTACTCTTGGGCGATGACGAGTGGGGTGCGCCCCTGTTGTTTCTGCTTTGTTATTTGGTGCTTGACACGTCGACCCGGTTGCTATATGTCCCACATGTCGGCGACGGGAAGTACAGAATTCATGAAAGGGAGCGTCGACGGAGGAGTATACTACAGAATTCATGAAAGGGAGCGACTTAGTTTTGGAAAAATCTGTTTTTACGGAGTACGTACCCACTAGGGTTTATAGGGCTCATCTAAAAAATATTCGTTTTTCCATTTGATAAGTCTCAATTCTACTATTCTAGTAGTAGTACCATTACATGTTGGATTTCGAGGTGCATTAGATCATCCGACGCAAGCAGTGTCAAGAGGAAACTAACCAATGCATGTACAAGTTCATGGAAATTTAGTGGTCATTCATGCATTCGTTCTAATTAATGCCTCGATAAACATAACTTCTTGAGAAAAACGAGCGTATTGTGCAAACTACAAAATTAATTCGACCACTCACCGTCTACCTTGGTTGGAGAGATTTTGAAATTGAGCCATAAACTGGAAAGGAGGGAGTAGTAACTTTTGTCTCGATTACTATTTGTGGCCTTGTATAGATGCAAAATGTATTTTTTTATAGTGGCCTTGTATAAGTAAATAGAGGGAGTACTAACCAAAGTACGTAGTAGGGACGAGGAGTAAACGGAGGGAGTAGTAAAATTTTCTCCTCGTGCTGCGAGCCACCACGCTGCAGCGTCTTGTGGGAGCGGGCGAAGGCGTCTGAGTAGTAAGCTTCACCTCATCCTGCGAGCCACCGTGCCCGTGGGCGGGGGAGATGGCGTACTAAGAAAGTTTCTCCTCGCTCTGCGAGTTGACGGGACACATCAAAAGTACTCCAGTGTATAGAGCCTTGCCTCTAAGGTAGGCCCCACATGGTTTGCCTCTTTTTTTAATTTAACATAACGCGTCAAAGTCGCAATTTGTTTGTTCACTCGTGGTAGACAATCCTCCCTCCACCAAGTGGACAACCAGTACACGTGCCAAATTACCACGTGGGCTGCCTTTTTCGTACAGAAATGAGCTCCACCGTGGACCCGCGTGGGTGTGGTTGGGAAAGAGACAGGAGTACATGCGCCGTGCGTGCACCTCTTCTCTTCGTGCAGTCCCCCACCTACGTGGGTGTGTGTGAGAGAGATACAAACCTAGACATAATGCGCCGTCCATCCCCGTGCCTCTGCCCAGTCCGACCACCAGTCACCACCACGGCACCACGCCCCACTCCTCCTCACCTTATCTCTCATATTTCTCCCTCCATTTTTATATACAAGGGGCCACTATCAAAATTACAATTTGCAGATATACAAGGCCACTAACACTAATCGATGCAATATTAATGGTGTTTGCCTCGTGGTACTAGCAAAGGAGGACATTAATTATCCCTTGCATGCATGCGAGAGTTTGTAAAAAAATGCATCTTGATGTTCCGTGCAATGCACGGCATCTTGCTAGTCCATGAAAACAACACATGGCAAAATTCCACGGCGAACGAGGGATTTGAATCTGTTGGGAGGGGCTGTTTGGATCTTGCTTGGGGTAACCAAAATATTGGCGACCCTTTTGTCCACCGGTGCCTTTGCCACCGATGAACGAGGAACGGCTCGGGTGCTCATGCTGTCATGCATCCTCCAGCTCGCACGTTGGAGACGAGCTCGCACGAGGTGTGTTTTTTTGTCCCACAACGCCGCCCGAGCCCCCCGCAGACCGACCGGCGACCCGCAAATTATGCCATCCAATCGTAGTCGCACACATTATGACAGCAACTCAACCAACCGGACGAAATTCACGCAAACACGTAGACAAACTGATATTTCATATAAACAACAATGGAAATCATATAAAATACCGGATTTTCACATAAACATGACGGATTTAATTACATTCAAATGAACTATGCGGTGGTAGTTCTGGACAGCACAGGTATATAATACCTGGCCTAAATGGTCGCCCGCTGATCGATTTGTGTTCCTCATGTCCGGCAGCACGATCACCAGACTGCCGGGAGCCCCGGAGGTATATGCTTCATCGCAAAGGATGGCTCGCTTCCCCACTGCCCAACTGATATCATTGGCTGGTGCCGAAGATGATGGTGGCCAGAACCGGTTCGAGTTCATCATCGGCCACTACTTCGCCATGGCCGGCACCGGCTCGAGTTCTTCCTAACATTGACCTCTTCCGTTGAGCCCATGCGGGGTCAACGAAGGTCCTCGCAACAAAAGGATCCGGCAAGACACCTGATGTGTATGCCAGCGTCGCCTCCACGGTGGCCTTCATGGGACCCAAGCGGCGGCGGCCTCCCGTGTTCTACTTCTCCTCGATGATGGTGGCAGACGCGGAGGCGCTGGCCACCGACTCGTCGCTCTCCGCGCACCCGGCTTCTGTCGCTGCTTGCATGGCGCAGCCGCCGGCATGGGAGTCTCGGCCACAGAAACGGGAGACGCGGTATGAGGCGGCGGCGTGGACGGCAGCAACGACGCCCGTGCGCCACTCCTCGTCGAGCTGGCCTGGAGCGGCTTGTTGCTGAACCGCGCGCCGGCTTGGGGTGGCAACTGGCTCTGTCGGGCGAGGGGAGGGAGGTGGATCAGCGAGCTGCATAGCTCGTATCTGGCGGGTTACCCAGCCGGCTTGGATGCGGAATAACTACTCTTCGTAAGCCATTGTAAGAGTGTAAAAAATGGTGGAGGAGATAGGGGAGCGGCCGACGTGTGCGATTCTTGGCCAGCGTTTGGCCTCGTTTAAATAGGAGATTAAATAAACGACGGACGGGAGGAGCTCGGCCGGCGTTGCATTTAACGCCGGCCCGGTCATGAATGGACGTGTGTCCAGAGTGGGTTTCTCGGCTTCCACATGGGCGGGTTTCATGGAGGCATTTGAATGCGGCACGGAGGCGTGTTCAGCCGGGCGTGCCGCGAGTGGCACCCTCGACTCTGACCTAGGACACCGTGTCGTTCTTCCACTGACGTGTGGGATCTTTGGGTGCACGGCATGCATGTCAGTGACCCAACGCAGGCAGTGCACAGCTGAGGGACCTTTGGTGGGCCAGGGCGGTCAGAAGCGGGCATTTCATAAACCGATGATTGTTCATTGAGTGTGATGTCATCTTTTTCATGTAGTTAAGCCTACTATGTTGATAGCCCGTTCGATACGTTGTGATTCATAAAGACCGATGCAAACATCAATGTTCTGCTTATCACAGATAAGATTGATTAATACCGTAACAATCAATGTCCTTAAAAAGGGTGCATGCACGTATAGGTTGGCGTGTGTCTTGCATCGTGTCTTTGTGTGCATGCAGCATGCGAGTGTTGCGTGCGTGCAAGGGTGCGTTCGATGTTGCATGCATGGGTGCGTGCGTGCGTGTGTTCGTTAGTGCATGTGTACGTGTCAGTGTTGCACGCCAGCATGCGTGCGTGTGTACGTTATGTGTACGTGTCAGTGTTGCACGCCTACATGCGTGCGTGTCTTGCGTGCATGCATGTGTACGTGTGGGGTGAGGCTACACGTCAGTCGACTGACTTTTTCATCTCTGGTCATTAGATTTTCCAGCCGTTGGATACGAAATCAAGGGCCTCCAGTTTATCATCAAACTCCACCCTGTGAGCCGCCAGACACCACCGGCCGAACCGCCCGCCCCCGCCGCCCGCGGCCGGCCCGCCCTCCCCGAAACCACTCCCCACCACCGGTCCGCCGCCGCACCGGCCATCCCTCTAGCGCCCCCCCACGCGCCGAGCTTTTTCTCCGGGGATCCCCACCCCACCGCCCAATGAACGCCCCCCAACCGCGGTGGCGCCAACCGAGGTCTCACTACTTCGAATACCCACCGACCACTAGTTTATTACCATTTCTGTCCTTCATATACGCGCTGACGGGCTGGCCCTATGGTAATGCGCTGCTGAATGTGGACTGTTTAACTGGTCAATTGATCGTGTTATCAACAAATTACGGAGCTGTATGGTGAGCCAGTGACCGTATGATCACCCTAAAATGTCTTCCTATTTTATTAACACAGTACAGACTCAAACTACCATTTCTTTCTTTCTTATACGGGCTGACAGGTGGGCCCCACAGTCACGTGCCCCGATGGTGCAACATTAGTTGTGTCGTTTGGTGGTCAATTGATTGTGTCATCAACAAAATACGGAGTTATGCGGGTGAGCGGTGGATGTATAATCATGACATGTATTTGTTTAACACGCATGCACGCAAGGGCTCATATATACGCGCAAGCACTCACGCTATAAGCGCACACACGTGAACCCTACCCCTATGAGCACCTTGAGAGAGTAGGCCAGCATATATGATCTTGAGATTTTGAAGTCACCATAGGTGCCTCGTAGTCGAGTGGAACGTCTCCTCCCACTGAACGTACATCGCCGGAAAATACTGAAATTAACACAAGATAAATGCGAGCACCGGGACTTTAACCTTGGTGGGCTCGAGAAACCACTGTCCTCTAACCATCCAACCACATGTTGGTTAGCACGACAAAATGTATGTGGTGACAGTGATGAGCTTATTCTGAAGTCCAGTGACCATATCATGCTTTCGCTTCAAATACAATGACCGTAAGTGTCATCAACAAAATACGGAGCATGCATCAAATGCAAAGCCCGTCAGTGTCATCAACAAAATATGGAGACGTATCGTGAGCTAGATACCGTTGTACTATTGTATATGCTTATTTTCTTAGTGGCCGATTGCGTGTGTGGTGTGGTGGGCACATCATTTCTAGTTGTGGTGGGTCAACATGAATACTCATGGGTCGGTTCCATCCTGCGCCACATATAGGTTGGACCGAGACGTGTTATACGGAGACCCATGTGGAGGACTCGGCGTACAACACGAAGCTACTAGAGTCGCGGAGGACTCTATCCCCACTGGTGATAAGCCGACTATATATGATTTGTAACCCTAGGCCCTTAGTGTGTTATACAAGCTTGGGGGCTAGTTCGTCGATAGTATACACACACACAATGCCTGGTATTCACGTGTACTTTTTACACACCCCTATCACTAATATACAGTATAGGAGTTGGCTCTTTCTTCAACTGCAAGGGTCCGATCCGAACTAGGATAAAACTTTGCCTCGTATTACCATCCAGCCTAACAGCCAGGGATATCCTACCGAATGATATGATGAAATCATATCTGCCAACTACTATTAGAGAGGTGTGTCGGGGGCAATGTGTGTGAGAGAGGCCTAAAGATAATGTGCGTGCGGGAGACACGTAGGCACATATATGTGCGTATATAGGGCTAGTAGAGACCTTGCATGTGTATATATGCATGTGAGAGAAATAGTGTTTTCCAACTGAGATTAGTGAAAAGAGTGGTACATAGTAGTTAGAAAGAGAGAGAGAAATAGAGAGAGCATGTGCGTGAGACACCCCGACACCCTGAGAGAGATTGTGAGCATGTGTGAAAGAGAAATGTTGATGCATATAAAGTGTGTGCACTTATGCGTTAGATAGAGATATATATAACGCGTTTGTGAGAACGGGGCGAGGCATAGTGCATCTACGTGTAAAAGGCGGTTCTACGCATTAAATTAAAATATAAATGGCATTATTATTTTTGGATGAGATCATGAATTTTGCAAAATTGCGTATGGACAAAAATCGGTCTATCAGACACCCATACTCTATTGAATTCTAGCATGTCCATGTGTTTATTTCATATTATCGATCCATAGAGTGAGAGCGGTTTGAAATACAGGCAATGGATGCTTTTGCAATTCATATATAAACATTAATTAGTGCACTCCATGTTGTTAGTGTGAAGCACTTTATACATTTTTCACATGCATGGATACATTCCAAATTGCTAGCTATGAAATAAAATACATGTTGAATTCAACATAAAGGGGGTTTCGAAGATTCGAATTCATAGGAAGTGCATTCATCTATTTGAACCCGAGATAATGGCATTTGTAAATCAGATGTAAAAGGGGGCATCAATCTTTGTTGTGAGTCTGAACATGGTATATATATTCATACGCATATCTAACTTTTCTTTTTTGTAACCAAGGAGATTATACCTGGAACCATGCATGAATTGAGGTAAGTTGCATATTTTTTAATATATACTCGTGTACAATATATATTAAAATGTACCCCCTCCATTCCGAAATAATCGTAGCTTTAGGGTTTTCAAGAGTAAAGATTTGTGAAGTTTGACAAATCCTGAAAGTTCAATTCAAGAGAACCGAAAACGTTAATGCTTCTGCTCCGAAATATTGAACGAAGCGCCAAATAGGCCTCTGGTCACCCGAAACCGCGCGAGACTAATGTTTTGGTGGTAGGAAATTACTGTCCTGACTCTGGCCGATGTAGCCTATCGGCCCAATGTCCAAAGGTCTAAACCGGGGTAGGTTTGTAACTTCACCAAGCACCAGTCTCAACCGCCTCCGAGAAGCATTCATACGCCGTGGGCGCCTAAACACCCATGTGCTCGGCCGAAATCTATCCCGCCCACATTTGGGACACCTGACATGACTGTCCTACCCCCAACCCGCAATATGTCTGAAATTTTAGATGGGGGCAAAGTTTCTAAATTTCCCCAAATTTCAAACAAGCGCGTCTCAAACCGAAACATTGTTCCCCCTTAGTTCCCCGCCTCCCTCCGTTTCCCCATTCATACTCCATGGGTGCGAAAACGCCCTCTCCACCAGCTGCGAAACCCCAGCCTCCTTCGTCCTCCACCCCATAGCGGCCAATCCACCGCCGCCCTCCTCCATCACGCCGAAGCCGGTACCCTGACGTCGTCGTCCAACGCAACTGCAACCGCAACACTCTCATGGACTTAGCAGCTAAAGCCGAGGCAGAGCTGCCTCCACGACGCAGACGCCGACGTGCGTCATACCAGAACCACTCCGAACACGCCGTCCTGCGCCTCACTGCTGCGGCTCCACTATCGCAACCGTCCACCGCACCGGAGCTGTTCCCGCTACGCCGTCGTTTGCCGCCTCAGATCTGCTTCCCCGCCGCCAACAGACGGCCACCGCACCACACTCAGCAACTTGGCCATGGGTTCGTCCAAGGCTTCACCGTCCTCCACAACTTCTGGTTTCCGGCGAACAACAAGATCGTCGGAAAAACAGAAGGAGGACACAAGATCGCCAGCAGAAGAGGTACTCCTCTTCCCTTATTCGATGCAAATCTTACGTCTCCGCCACACCGTATTCATCCCACGAAAGAAACTAGTTGGCGCTTCTTCATCATATCATCTTCGTGATACTAAATGCACAAGCCCTTTTACTATTTCACCTTTGCTAGAGGTCGGTAGCCCGCCTGGTTTTCAATTCAGGGTCAGTCGAACCGCAATTAAAAGAAGCAGCACCCGCTTAGGCGCGCGGAGCACCTAGTCCGCCTGTTCCCCAGGGAAGCGGCGCATCGGTGTATATCATAGGGGTGTGGGGCGCAGGAGCTGCTTGCGCCCGATCTGGAGGTCGGCGGGGCTTGAATGGATGGCCGGGGGTGGTGCCAACCACGGTGGTGCGGTGAGGTCGAGGGGAGAGCGTAGGCAGGGGAGGAATACTAGGCCGGTGATCACTGGCGTTTCGAGGAAGATCGTCAACATTGACTGGCTGGAGGTAGATGAAGGTGACCTGCCCGTTCTTTGTACATCGAACGGTGCAGAAAAAATGGACTGACCTATTTGCTTCTAGTCGAATATTATTTTCATAGAATCCTGTAGTAATTGAGTGTGCCATGCATGTTATAGAGCTATCATATGTCTCCCGTCATTTATTTCTCACCGACCTGCTATCTGCTACCTTTACACTGTACTAATTGTGCACACACTTCACCCATACTCACACTATTGTTTCTTTATGCATGGGTATTTCAGACTCTGACGCGGTGTTGATGAATGCAGAAAAGAAAAGACAGAAGTTGCTCCAGTGTAATTCGAAGATAAGCAGTAAGTTTTTCAGCGCTCTAATGGGTGCAGTGTCAGCAGTTGGAGACAGTAAACGTAGCTCTGCAGTTGATGATCTCAATTGCCACACACAACCATCCCAAGTGCTTGCTTTAACTTCGCGCTGTCAAATGTGGTTGCATGTTGCATATGGTGTCTAGCTTGTATTGCTTCCAATTTGGTTAAATTGCATCTGCTTACTTTACACATTATACCTTTGATAATGACATGCCTTCCTATTTTTGATACATACTACATATGTCTATTAACCATGTTCATACATCAAACTAATGCTTTTTTGTATCCCTCATCAATCACTTATGATGAGACAGTCACCAGTGGAGTTCTTGTGAGGCGCCTCTACGTTTAAAGAGTTGGTGTCATCCTCCCACAAGATTCTCAATAAACGGCAAGGCTAAATGAAGATAGTCAACGTAGCTCTCTAGTTGATCACCGCAATTCCCCCACACCACCATCGCAGGTGCTTGCTCTTACTTGGCAGTGTGATATGTGGTTGCATGTTGCATATGGTGTCTACCTTGTAATGCTTCTAATTAGGGTAAATTGCATCTGCTTAGTTAACACATTATACCTGTGAATATGACATGCCTTCCTGTTTTTGGTACATACTACGTCTTTCTATTAACCATGTTCTTACATCAAACTACTCTTGTGTATCCCTCATCAATGCTCCTAATTTGTTAAATTTCATCTCCTTAGATTACACATTATACATGTGAATATGACACGCCTTCCTGTTTTTGGTACATACTACATCTGCCTATCACACCATGTTCTTACTTCAGACTATTGTTCTTGTGTATCCTGCGTCTATCGCTTATGACGAGATAGTCACGCGCTTGGGTTATTATGAGACGCAATACTCTTATAAAGAATGCAATTTCATCCTCTCCACATGATTCTCAAGAAACAGCAAGCCTAAATGTAGATATTGAACATTGCTCTGTACCTGAAGACAGCACTTCCCCTACACCACTATCACAGGTGCTTGCTCCAACTTCGCAGTGTGATATGTGGTTGCATGTTGCATACGGTGTCTAGCTTGTAATGCTTCTAATTAGAGTAAATTGCATCTGCTTAGTTTACACACTATACCTGTGAATATGACATGCCTTCCTATTTTTGGTACACACTACATCTATGTGTTAACCTTGTTCTTACATGAAACTACCTCTCTTACAGATCCTGCATCAATCACTTACGATGACTCACCTTTATTTGTTGCATATTGCATATTATTTCTAGCTTTGTTGCCATGTATTGCTTCTAATTTGGTCAAATACATTTGTTAGGGCACCCTTTTAATTTGGCGAGTGATATTGGTTTCATCTTTCATATGGTTTCTAGCTTGCATCGATTCTAACAAGTTCAAGCACCTTGTGCTTAGTTTACACTTTATACATCATACATGTCAATATGTCACGTCGTCCTGTTTTTCATACATATTCCATCCTCCTATCATGCGGCTGCCTTACATGAAAGTAGTGTTTGTCAGTATCATGCATCAATAAGTTCTGAAGAGCAAATTTTGTTCCTTTTTCTTGTGGGTTTGACTTGACAAGGCAAAATCAAGAAAGAGAAAGGAAAAGAGTAAGGAAGGCGATGATGGTGGTCCTCTGCAGCAACGTAAACGGAGCATCTGTACTGATTCTCTTTGTACTGATAGTGCATTACATTGCTCCTAATTAGTGTAAACTGCATCTGCTTAGCTTATACATGATACGTGTGAATATGACATGCTTTCCTATTTTTGTTACGTACTATATCTGTCTATCACACCATGTTCTTACATGAAACTACTCTTCTTGTGTATCCTGCATCAGTCACTTATGATGGGACACCTTTAAGTTGGCAGTGTGATATTGGTTTGCGTCTCGAATATGATTTCTAGCATGTATTGCTTCTAGTTTGATGAACGCCACCTATGACGAGACAATTTTAACTTGGCAGAGTGATATTGATTGCACCTTCCATATGGTGTCTTGCAGTGTTTCTAATTTGTTAAAGTGCCTTCTGCTTAGTTACCACATCATAGGTGTGAATATGTCAAGCCGTCCATTTTTTCGTACATACTCCATCCTCGTATCATCACTTTGCCTTTCATCAGAGTAGTGTTCTTCAGTATCATGCATGAATGAGTTCTGAAGAGCGAATGATATTCCTTTTTCTTGTCGGTATGACCTCACAATGCAAAATCAAGAAAGCTGAAGGAAATTGGCAAGGCATTGGATGATGGTGGTCCTTCAGAGCAACTGAAACGTTGGTTCTCTACAGATTCTACTCCGCCATCCTCCCAACAAGATTCGCAAGACAACGCAAGGCTAGACAGTTAACGTAGCTGTGTAGATGATGAGCACATCTCCCCTACTCCACCATCACAGGTGCTTGCTCTAACTTGGCACTATTATATGTGGTTGCATGTTGCGTATGATGTCTAGCTTGTATTGCTTCTAACTTTGTTGAATTGCATCTGCTTACTTTACACTTAATGCATGTGCATATGACATGTGTTCCTGTTTCTACATCAGACTACTATTCTTGCATATACCACATCAGTCACTTATAATAAGGCACCTTTAAGTCACCACTGTGATATTGGTTGTGTCTTGCATATTATTCCTAGCATATACTGCTTCTAATTTGTTGAAACGCCATACAGTTTGAACTTGGCAAAGTGATATTGGTTGCATCTTTCATATGGTGTCTAGCTTGCAGTGCTTCTAATTTGTTGAAATGCCTTCAAGTTACCACATCATAGGTGTGAATATGTCACACCATCCTGTTTTTCATACATATTCCATCCTCGCATCATGTGTTTGCCTTTCATCCGAGTAGTGTTCATCAGTATCATGCATGAATGAGTTCTGAAGAGCGAATTTTATTCCTTTTTCTTATCGGTTTGACTTCACAATGCAAAATCATTACAGCTGAAGGAAATTAGTCCGGCAGTGGATGATGGTGGTCCTTCGGAGCAACTCAAACAGGGGTCTCTCTGATTCTACTCCGCCATCCTCCCAACAAGATTCGCAAGACAACACAAGGCTGGACAGTCAACGTAGCTGTGTAGATGATGAGCACATCTCCCCTACTCCACCATCACAGGTGCATGCTCTAACTTAACACTATTATATGTGGTTGCATGTTGCGTATGATGTCTAGCTTGTATTGCTTCTAACTTGAATTGCATCTGCTTACTTTACACATAATGCCTGTGAATATGACACGTGTTCGTGTTTCTAGAACATACGTGTACATGATGAGCACATCTCCTCTACTCCACCATCACAGGTGCTTGCTCTTACTTGGAATTGTTATACGTGGTTGTGTTTTCCGTATGATGTCTAGTTTGTATTGCTTCTGATTATGTAGAATTGCATCTGCGTAGCTTACAACTTATACCTGCAACGATCACTTACCCATAAGACACATTTAACTTGGGATTGTGATGTAGGTTGCATCTTGCATTGTCTTCTAGCTTGTACTGCTTCTAATTTCTTGAAATGGCACTTACGACGAGACACTTTTTACCTGATAGAGTGATATTGGTTGCATGTTCATATGGTGCCTAGCTTTCATTTCTTCTAATTTTGTTGAAATGCCTTCCGCTTACTGTTTTTTCATATATATTCCATCCTCCTATCGTACATGTGAATATGAAATGCTGCCTTTTTTGTATATATTCCATCCTCCTATCCTGCGCTTGCCTTACATCAAAGTAGTGTTCGTCTATCATGCATCAACCAGTTATGCAGAGCTAAGTTTATTCATCTTCTTGTGGTTTTGACTTCATAAGGCAATATCAGAAAATAGGAAGGAAAAGAGTAAGTTAGGGGATGTTGGTGGTACTCTGCACCGACGCAAAGCAGAGACTCTCTAGATTTGCCATCGCTATCGCTAATGAAGTTGAAGTCCCAAGTCTACATATTGAGTTCATCTCCCGACTCCACCATCGCAGTGCTTGCTCTAAGTTGTGATGTGATAATTGGTTTCATGTTGCATATGTTGTCTAGCCTGTATTTCTTCTATTTTGATTAAATTGCACCTGCTAAGTTTATCGTTATACATGTGCATATGACATGGCTTTACGTGTCTAGAATACATCGCATCTATCTATCATACCATGTTCTTACATCAAAGTATCGCTGTTGTGTATCCCGCATCAGTAACTCATGATTGGACGCTTTTAACATGGCAGTTTGATAGTGGTTGCATCTTGCATTGATTTCTACGTTGTACTGCTTCTAATTTTTCAAATTGCCACTTATGACAAGACACTTTTAACTTTGCAGAGTAATATTGGCTGCATCTTTCATATGGTGTTTAGCTTGCATTACTTCTATTTTCTTGAAAATCCTTCTGCTTAGTTTGCACAACGTAGCTGTGAATATGTCATGCCGTCCTGTTTTTCTTACATATTCCATCCTCATACGGTTGTCTTACATCAAAGTATTGCTTGTCTGTATCATGCATCAATGAGTTCTGAAGAGTGATTTTATTCTTTTGTGTTGTGGGTACAGCTTGACATGGCAAAGTCAAAAAAGAGCAAGGAAAATAATATAGTAGGGAGTGTTGTTACTCGTCGGGTGAAACGGAAAAGGATCTCGCCGTCGAGATTCTCGCTGGTACTTATAGTGCAAGAGAAGGTCCAAGTCCACCGCTAAATCTACAAACACAAGATCACTGCTCCACCAGCTGCAGCATCCACTTCAACTGCATCAAAGCATCTCAACCGATTACTCGTTCGTTTGCTCCGAGGCGGCGGTTCCCAAGCCGCCTTCACACCTAACACTACTTTCGAAGCACTGCTGACACAGCAGGACTTGGCAAGATCAGATGAACCTCATGAGCATCAACACCAAGACGGTACCTGACCGAGTCAAGTTAAAGTTGCATGCTCCTTTATATGTACTCTCACAGTTTGATGTACTCTAACACTTTCCATATTCGTTGTTGAACTAGCACCACGGCGCAAGCGGAAACAGACATCAGGGATAATGCTTGATAGATTAACAAGATCTAAAGGAGGAAGAATGGAGATCCATTTTGAGGCAGGTTTAAAAAGGCCACGTGATGCTACAGAGTCAGCCAAGTTAGTATCGGAGGCAGCCATTGCCGTTAGGTGTCATGCGCGTATCCTCCCAACGTGGATCCAGTACAGGAATGAGAAAGACAATACCCAGTTTAACACCTTCCTTGACCATTTATCCATAAGTAATGTTATTCATCACAATTAGTAATATTATCTTGCTCTGTCCCATACTTTCTAGCTTCCTCCTAATAAGACTCACATTCTTTTTTCAACAGATGAGGTTCAAGTTGGATCCGAAAGATGATGCAACTAAACAAGCATGCACTCATGTTTTCGACCTTTCTCATGACAAGATTGGTACCACCTTAGAAAATCTCACTTTGAAGGCAAGGCTAACAATGAAATCGCCCAAACATCTCCAGTGGAATATATTATAGATGAAGACTGGACAGCCCTCATTAAACACTGGTCTGATCCAAAGTATCAGGTAGGCTATATGTATTTGATCAGACCACATATTGAACTTGTATTTATGTATGTGCCTTACAAGTGTATCTTCTTCTAGGCTAACTGTTTGAAGAACAAAACCAACAGTTCTAAAGTGAAATTCCAACAGACAACAGGATCTCGTAGCTATATTGCACACTGCGAGGCTCTTGTAAATAGCTGCTACTTCCTTCTTCTTTTTGTGCCATATTATCGTATCTATATTGACTTGTTCCAAATACAGAGGAAAGCTCGTGCGGACCAAAAAGAACCTGAACTGAATGCAGTGCAAATCTTCAAGGATTGCCACACCAGCAAGATGAAGGGCATGAGTAGACCAGTTCAAGCCGCTATTGTAAGTCCTTACTCCTCCTGCCTTGAACTGATTGGTACTGTGATGTGTTCATTTAACTACTTGGTTCGCAGCCAATGTCAGTTACTCTGTTCACTTTTATACACAGTTGTCTTAACGTATCATTTCACCTTACATGGTTTAAAAGAGATGAAGGATATTCTTTTGGTCTTGATCTGTAATCTAGTTGTTATGTTCACGTGCGCACACAATGATAAAATAGCATGTTTGTTTTATATCTGTTTGCCCATGATATGGATGATGTCATACTATGTTCATCCTACTTTAAACCATGTCTCTTTATCCTTAGATGTCAAGGAATGTGAGGAAATAGACAATACAGTAGGCATGCTACATGGACATATGTTCCGAAAGTGATTTTATTATGTAGTTGGCACTACAATACATGCTAATGTATTATAGTAGTTCACCAAAATAAGTTGTGTATAAATGTTTAACCTACTTTATTTGTTTTTGTCTCATTAGTAACTCACTGGTACACTAATCTACAAGTTCAAACTTTCAGGAAGCTATGGAACAAATGATTGAACAGCCACAACCACCGAAGGTGACGAGGCTACTACAGGGCACAATGTCACCTCTTGCTGCGTGAGTCAGTATCTCTCCACTAACAGTGCAAAAAGCACCTTCCTGCGTAATTCTGGGTTGGTTGTCAAGGTAACCTCGCCCAAATCGCCTATTGAACAAAATCTTCCTGCTAGGCAGTGATATATCTCGTGCTCCGGACACAAGTCCAATCCCTAATGGACGTTGTTTCGGAAACAAGAATAGTGGTTGAGAAATGTCGTCAAGATATGAATGGTTTTGAAACTAGACTATCGACATTCGCGTTGTTGTTGAAGAGCAATGGCGGAAAAAGGTGGAGATCGTGTTGCTCCATCGATTCTACAACTGAAACATTAGCACTCGTGTCAAATGATATGTGCTTCTATACATCTGATGGTGCTTTTATCTGGAAGGACTGTAAACTTTATGCCAACAGGCCTTTTGTTGTATGATTGGAATTTATTTTGTTGTGATACAACATTTATGATGCTGCCACATGCTGCAGTAATTGTGACGCTATTTTTGTATAGTGTAGATTTATCTTAGTAATGTATTCAGACGAAAGCTTCGTAGGAGCGCATCATACCAACATTCGTCGGGCCCCTTCCAATTGGGCTAAAAACGATTACGGGCTGAAATTGGCATGTAGCCCACTAAAAATATCTGGGCTTAAATTAGCATAAGCTTTCAAATTTTTCTGGTAGGCCTGTGCCCATAGTGGGCCTTTAACAGGCCTAAACATAAGTTGGGCCCTCAGTAAAAATAGGCCGTTTACAGGTGTAAATATCTCGAGCCCATAAAAAACATGGGCCTTTAATAGACCGAAAGTGAGATTGGGCCCTAATTGTGCCAAATAACCCACTGGACTTAGCAGGCCGAAATGGTGGCCCATTTACGATGCGGATATTTGACAAGCCGAAATTCGGACGGGCCGTAAATGCGCCAACCTAATACACGGGCCTTTAACAGGCTGGAACTTTGCTCGGTCTAGATTATCGTCATTTTTGTATGGGTCGTTAATGGGCCCGATATGACGTTGGGCCACATATGGCCCATGGTTTACGTCCGGCGTTAACAGGCCAAAAATGACAATAGGCCGAAAGTGGCCCAAATCTATAGTGGGCCTCTAACAGGCCGAATGACAGGCATGGCCGAATATGACCCAAATCCTTCACGGTCGTTTATGGGCCGAAAGTTTTGATGGCCTGTAAATGGGCCCAAATGAAGCCGGACCTTTAACAGACCGGAAATACACCAGGCCGTAATTCAGCCCAATTACTTAGCGGACTGTTAACGGGTCAAAAGTGACCATGGGCCGCATTGATCACAAGTTTAGACCAGGCCGTTCACGGGCCGATTTGACACAGAATGTTGGGCCTTTAGCTGGGCCGGCCCATTATGGTCTGCAGAATCTTCTGGGCCGGCCCATTGTGGTTCGTAAAATCTTGTGGGCCTTTAGCTGGGCCGGCCCATTACGGCCCGCTAAATTTTGTGGGCCTTTAGCTGGGCCGGCCCATTATGGTCCGCTAAATCTTATGGGCCTTCGGTTGGGCCGGCCCATTTAAACTTTGTGGGCCACTTTTGTCCACGTGTCAACATATCATAGGCCCATCTCGACCGTTGGATGAGTGACACCTGTGCCAACGCGGAGCTGACACGTGGATCCGTCAGCCAATGAGAATTTTACACGTGGAAAATCGGCATTGGTCGTGGCTGTTAACGGGTTATCGGATCCAAAATCCAACCCGATAGCTTAACGGCGTTCCGTTACGGTGGATGCCATGTGTCGGTCACCCTTGACGAAAGAACTTCTGTGACGCGTGATTTATCGTCATGGAAGTGGACACTTCCGTGATGATAATTTTGATAATGTCATGGAACACTTCTACGACAAAGACGGTATGACTATCTTGATTTACATCATAAATTTGTCATGGATGTACATGCATGACAAAAAACGCGACCTACTGTGACAAACACGTATCATCACAAAAGTGTATTTTTTTTGTAGTGCATGGTCTAGGCCCACATGCGAATGATACTCGGCGGAATGTTCAAATAAGGCATGCGGGAGGATGGACTCGACCGGAGGGCGACATGATCGATGGAGAAGAGGGTTGGAGAGGAATGAGAAATAAGAAAATGCCACATGATTATACTTGAACGGCTCAGATAAACAATAAGTTGTCTCGCTTGGCCTACATAGTGAAAGGCCTAATGCATAACGCGGAGCACTGGTGCTCGAATATGGCTGGGAAAACAGGGAAACCGACATGTGGGGCACACATGTCGGGGCGAAGTAGCGCAGACTAGTCCAATGGTGGAGCTGGCCCACGACCTCCTCGCCACCAGCAACCATTCATGTGGGTCGTAGGGGCCAACAACGTGGCGCAGCTCCAGCACCGCCTCTGGACATGGCGACCGCGGTGAGCGACATGCTCATCGTCGCTAGACACAGTCGGTTTCAGTGTGCCGAGGGTGGCGTTAATGCTGTGGCACGACCAACGGTATGTTTGTGTGCCCAAGGTTGCCCCATCAAAGCATTGGGTAGCCAAAATTTTGGTTGAGGTTTTGGTTGCCCATGATTTGGCCGACATTGGCAAGAAAAATGAACTAGAGTTGGCTAGAGTTCATTGGCATGCCAAAAAAATGGCAACCATCCAAACAAAGACCAATATTTGGGTCATGACCAAAATTTTGGTAAGGTGCACTTTGGCCATGATCCAAACACACCCCAACACCCGGGTTGTCGAGGATGCACGGGGCGCTGTGACGCGTCCGCGGAGTGGTGTAGCACGGCCAACTGCATCCTCAGGGCCTGAGACCATGCCGGGTCATCTTGCTTTTTCAATGACATGCGGGGATCGCATGTGAGCACAGGGCATCTCCAACGTTGCCACGACCGCAGCTGACTACCCTGGCACACCAAAAACCCTCGTCCCTCGCGTCGTCGCGCGGTGCGTTCCCAGCCGGCGCCAGCTGCCCGCATTCATGTCGTCCGTCCGTATGCCGCCGTTAAGAGGCTCGGTGCCCGAGGAACCAACTCCGGTGACTTAATGACGCACCCGGATGCTTGGCCTCACTGGAATGCGCTACTTAAAGCGGCAACGCCCAGCTAACCTCCACATCATAGCGCATCGTCCTCCTACCTGGCACCACATCCGCCATGACCGCAAGCGCGAACGCTCTGCGGGAGAGCTTGTCTTCGGGGATGAAGCTTGAGGTTTCCGCCCTCGCTCAAGTCGCCTCTCACGACGTAATAGCGGCGTACCCAAACGCGGACGCGACCGCACAAGCGGTGGCCACGCTGGCGGCCGACGACGGGAGCACCGTCAGCAATGCGTCCTACTTGTCGTCGTCCAACGTCCAACACCGACGAGGTCGGGGACTCCTCCGAGGATGAGTAGGGCATTGGAGGTGGCAGGGCATGGTGTGCGGCCGGTCCATATCCCGTGTTCTACTCATCCTCGCCAGAGACCGCACCTTCACTTCACGGGTCTTGAACCCCGCCCCCGTACATAGAGATCGCAGATGGAGGATGTCGGTCACCACCGTAGAATAGGTTTAGGGTCGGGTTTCTTTTATTTTTCTGTCCTATAAAAGTTCGAAATGTAATGAAAATCTGCCCTGTTTGCATTAATCTCGGTCGGTGTATATGAACTTTCACAATAATATAGTATATTGTAGGAGTACTAGCAAGATGCCGTGCGTTGCACGGAAGATCAAGATCTTGTGGGAGAAAAGGATGAACAAGGGAAGGCCTTATCTGCAAATGTGGAGAGGAGTGCGGGTAAATTGTCATAGTTTCCTTCCTATCTGTTAGATATAGATCGGCCGGCCTATGTTGCAGGATGACAGGCACACCATCATCACCAACTCTGCTTTTTATTGAACCGAGACAAAGCTAACATGCGAAGTAAAATAAACACATAGGGTCTATACATACACAATTTATCTTAGGCACTCCAATAGTACGTCCACTACACATTCACGCATTTCACATCCTTCTACATCTACGAGAACCTATGAAAGGGTTAATGTAAATTGCCTCTCTCTCTCTCTTCCCCTGATTTTTGTGGTAGTGGGCCCCTCCCTCCCTCCCATCTACAATCAACAGCTCACACGTTTCACATTACGTTAATTACGTAACTGGAATTACATAGGTGTAGCATTACTCGTCCTAAAAACCCAACTAAGCCAACCTCCCAGCATATCGCACGGGAAAAGACCCGGCTGCGCCGTTTTAGTCGGGATTACCGGATTACTAGTAGTAGTATCGATGGATCACGTGAAGCAACAAGTTTTTTTTCGAGGGGGCGAAGCACCTAGTTTAAAAGGAAAAAAAAGTGGTACACTCACAGCACCCCTGTCGCGATCGCATTGCACCCCACACATGTTTTGTCCTGCACACGGCTCACGCAAATGGAATGCGCTTCGGCTTGCCTCTTCACTGATACGTGGGACTGCACTTGGAGAAACCGACCATGCACCAAACTCCCCCCGCCCACCGCGTGAAAATCCTCCCCTTCCCACCCCAAAATTCCCCCCAAATCCTAGATTCAACCACCCTTCGGCCAACTAGCCAATAATATTCCCCAAACCCCCTCCCCCCCGTCCCCCTCCACTCCATTCTCTCCGCCAAAGCCGCCCTCCCCGCCGCGCCGATACGTCGGCGCCGCGGTTCGTCGAGGGGACGCACGGCGATCCTCTCGCTCCCACGGTACGCTCTCGTAGACTCCCGTCCTCTAGCTGCGCCGCCACCGCTGGCGACGTTCTTGTGGAGGCGCATGGTGGTCAGCCGCCACCGCTGGCGACGTCCGTGTGGAGACGCATGGCGGTCAGCTTCTCCCACGGTACGCGCATTCTAGACTGAGGCCCCGTGCATGTCGGTGTAGCGCTGAATGTTAGCTGATAGACGCTGTTAATCTCACTGTTTGCCGAAGTAGTTTACGGTCAATATGCTCTGCCTAAGAAGCTTCCTTGCCCTGTTCTGCGCTCAATCTGCTTAGCTGAGATGGCATGCCAAGGCCGACTAGTTGCTAAAATATCCTGCCATATATTTATTGTGACGTAGATTGCCATGGTCTAGTAGCCAATCTGTTAGGTGAAATAGCTCTACACCATTTTATACTCGATCTTTGTTGCTGCGATGGCCTTCGATAGTTTGATGGCTGTGTGCTCGGCCTCATTGACTGCTGAAACAGCCTGCCATAATTTAGCACTCAAATATGTTTGCTGACTTAGCTTTACATATATTTCGTTACTTAGATCTGCTCGTCCAAATATCTTGCCATAGCTTTAGACATCAACCTAGGTTTTTTTTGGACTTCATAAAAAAACATATATGTTTTTCCTATAATATCTAGTAGAAGAACTAATTTGTACGTCTAACAGATGGATAGGACTTGGATAACTTCTGCTTGAAGATTCTCCGCTACATATGTCGAGGGGGTTGAAAACTTCATGAACTTTATCAGAGCTGAGTACGGTGGTCCGAAATCAGATGTGCTTTGCCCGTGTCGCAGTTGTATGAATTCAGTTACAAGACCCCAGTCAACTGTGCAAAATCATCTACACTTGTATGGGATGTCGGTCACATATACTAGGTGGGTTCATCGTGGTGAAGTTGTGAACGTCAATGTTATTGATTACGTGGAAGCAGCAGATCACCATCTTGATCTTCCTGATGCTCAGGTGGAAGAGGAGGAGGAGGTGGTGGTGGCGGAGCCAGTGAGTTTGACCAACATTGAAACAATGCTACGAAATGCTCGTGCATTCCATGAACTTTCACCTGCAGAACAAAAATGATGGGCCTGCATGTTGGAACAATGCAACGTGGCTGTCACCCTAGGAAATAAGCTATCAGTATGCTCAGCTATGGTCACCTTTCTTCAGGTGAAGACATCTGAGTGGATGACCAATAAATCATTTGATGCGATGTTGGCTGCTTTCTGCAAATCTTTCCCAGATGCGTCTGAGTTGCCACACACCTACAGTAAAATGAAGAATTTCCTTTGTGTAGTTGGAATTGGATATGATATGATCCATGTTTGTAAGAATAATTGTTTTCTGTTCCGAAAGGATTATGCCAACTTAAGTGAATGCCCGAAATGCAAATCATCAAGATGGAAAGATGGCGATGCTGTGAAGAGGATTCCTCATAATGTTCTAAGACATTTTCCAATTATACCAAGATTGCAGAGGTTGTTTCGTGATGCTGAAACAAGAGAGGATGTACTGTGGCATTCTAGGAACCAGGAGTATAGAGATCAGACTATAATGAGCCATCCATCTCATGGTAGTGAGTGGAAAAGATTCAATCATAAACACAAAAAGTTTGCTGCTGACCCGAGAAACATTAGACTTGGCTTAGCTTCAGATGGATTTAACCCATTTGGCCACCAGAGCGCCACATATAGCATGTGGCGGTGCTTGTTATCCTTACAACATGCCTCCAAATGTCTGCACCAAAGAATCAAACTACATGATGGCCTTGCTCATCCCAGGTCCAAAAAGTCCTGGAAAGGATTTTGATTTGTTCATGGAGCCTCTTGTGGAGGAACTTCAACAGCTATGGAGGGGTGTTCTCACTCAAGACCTATATACTAGCCCACCAGCTGATTTCTTTCTGTGTGCTATTATAATTTGGTGCATCCATGATTATCCGGCTTTGGGCACTATGTCAGGGTGAACAACACATGGTTACAATGCATGTGTTCGCTATGACAGGAATCCGCTGTCATACGCAATACTTAGCAAGATCTGTTACATTGGACACCATCGTTTCCTTGCCAAGGACAAGCCGCATCCTAGAAAATACCGAAGACATGTGTTCAATGCAAAGCATGAAAACCGTGATGCGCCAAAGAGGCTCACCGCCGATGAGTTGCAAGTGGAATTAGAGAAGGTCGGGCATATTACACCAGGAAACCATCCTGGTAATGGTAGCGGGAAAAGGAAGCGTGGCAGGGCAGAAGAGAGATTATTGTTTACCCGCAGGTCCACTTTGTGGGACTTAGAGTATTGGAAATATTTGGATCTGTGGCATAATCTTGATGTGATGCACATCGTGAAAAGTATATGTGACAGCATTATCGGCACACTTCTTAATGTTGAAGGCAAGACGAAAGATACCTTAAAATCTAGGATTGATTTGACACACCTGGGTATCAGACAGGAATTTAAAGTGCAAGATGAAGGTAAACCACATGATATGGCACCAGCTGTGTATGTCTTGGACAAGGTAAAAAGAAAAGAATTCTACGAGGTCCTGTCACGTGTGAGATTCCCACATGGATTTGCTTCCAACCCTGAAAGGAGAGTCAGTGTAGATGGAAACAAGGTACAAGGGTTGAAAACTCATGACTGCCACGTCCTACTTCAAAGGGTTTTACCTGTTATCCTTAGAGGATTGGGCCATACGACTTATCTGAGCGATTGCAGAGTTGGGACAATTCTTGAGGAACTCTGCAAGAGAAATATCAGGATAGATGCTTTGGAGCGTCTTAGAGACAAGATACCAACTATCCTACGTGACCTTGAGAAGATATATCCTCCATCGCTCTTTGATGTGATGGTGCATTTGGCTGTTCATCTACCTGATGAGGCACTACTTAGAGGTCCAGTACAGTATGGCTGGATGTACCCTATTGAAAGGCGGCTAGGCATATTCAAGGGCTATGTTAGGAACAGAGCTAGACCCGAGGGTTCCATTGCAGAGGCCTACATTGCTACATAAGCGTTGACATTACGCTCAAAATACATTGAAACGGTGACCAGCTTAGCAAAGAGGTGGGTGAAGACAATCCTGTGCTCAATGTTTTGATTATTCTGCTCGAAAGTTACGAGGAAGAGTCGACAAGAGGACAAACCTAAAGATTTGGACAAAATGGTTTGGTATGTGTTGAATAACTGTCCTGAGATACTACCTTATATCAAGTAAGTGCTAAGTACTGCAGCTTATACATCATAATCTACTAAACTTGTAGCACATTCTTATATATTTAGATGTTTGACGCAATCACTGTGTTGTGCAGCATCTACAAAAAGGAGTTACTGCTGCAAAATCCAAGAAACATTGACAAACTGGTTATGGCAGGATTTGCGAAATGGTTCAAGAGCCATGTAAGCTTTTGAATTGCACTGTCGGTTTTTTTTAATATATTGAGTACATAAGATGATCAGCTTGTCTATTTTCTAACCATAGGTTAAGAAGATGCGGGAGGATGGGAAGGCAGTTGATGATGCCCTTTACTCATTAGCAATGGGTCCTGATACTCGGGTAAGACATTATGAATCTTGCGTTGTTGGAGATGTGTGCTACAACACCCTTGCACGAGACGAAGGCAGGAAGACACAAAACAGTGCCATCATGAGCACGGATACGTATGACAAAGAGACAACTGAAATGTATGCTAACATAAGAGACACTGTTCAGTTGCAGTATATCTCCATTTTGAGGATCATCGGTGTGTGGTTCTGTTGAGTTGTTGTTGGTATAACCTGTTTTCCAGGATCGCAAAACCCAGAGCTGATGATTATTTCAAATCCATCAATGTCAAGGTGGCGTACCAAACCAACGAGCCTTTTATTTTGGCAAATCAAGCAACACAGATATTTTTCTTGGAAGACACATTTGCACGTAGCGATGACTGGAGAGTATTGCAAAGGGCAGAGGAATTCGTTTAATGAAGTTGCACAACATGATGATGCTTACACTGCTCCTGATGTACAATATAACACAGATGTTCCTAATATCTTTGAGAGCCATCACGTCAATGACGCCGGCAAAAATATAGCATGTCGTGCCGTGGACATACAAGGGTTTATCAAGAAGAAGCCAATGTTCGAGGACGTTGAGGACGAAGAAGAAGATGACACCATGGGGAATTATGAATCAGACAGATACACATGGCGAAGATGTTGACGCTTGTAGGACCTTGAAGTATGTCTAGAGGGGGGGTGCTTAGACTACTTGACCAATTAAAAACTTAGCCTTTTCCCAATTTTAGAGTTTGGCAGATTTTAGCTATCTTAGGACAAGTCAAGCAATCATCACACTATTCAAGCAAGCATGCAAAGAGTATATGAGCAGTGGAAATTAAAGCATGCAACTTGCAAGAAAGTAAAGGGAAGGGTTTGGAGGATTCAAACGCAATTGGAGACACGGATGTTTTTGGCGTGGTTCCGATAGGTGGTGCTATCGTACATCCACGTTGATGGAGACTTCAACCCACGAAGGGTAACGGTTGCGCGAGTCCACGGAGGGCTCCACCCACGAAGGGTCCACGAAGAAGCAACCTTGTCTATCCCACCATGGCCGTCGCCCACGAAGGACTTGCCTCACTAGCGGTAGATCTTCACGAAGTAGGCGATCTCCTTGCCCTTACAAACTCCTTGGTTCAACTCCACAATCTTGTCAGAGGCTCCCAAGTGACACCTAGCCAATCTAGGAGACACCACTCTCCAAGAAGTAACAAATGGTGCGTTGATGATGAACTCCTTGCTCTTGTGCTTCAAATGATAGTCTCCCCAACACTCAACTCTCTCTCTCATAGGTTTTGGATCTGGTGGAAAGAAGATTTGAGTGGAAAGCAACTTGGGGAAGGCTAGAGATCAAGATTCATATGGTAGGAATGGAATATCTTGGCCTCAACACATGAGTAGGTGGTTCTCTCTCAGAAATGGTAAGTTGGAAGTGTAGGTTTAGTCTGATGGCTCTCTCCACGAATGAAGAGGAGGTGGAGGGGTATATATAGCCTCCACACAAAATCTAACCATTACACACAATTTACCAAACTCGGTGGGACCGATTCAACAGACTCGGTCGGACCGATTTAGTAAACCTAGTGACCGTTAGTGATTTTCGGTGGGACTGACATGCAACTCGGTGAGACCAATTCTGTTAGGGTTAGGGCATAACGTAACCTCGGTAAGACCGATTACACAAACTCGGTGAGACCGATTTTGGTAATAAGCTTTCCAGAGAGTTGGTCAGGTAAACTCGGTGGGACCGATTTGCTCTTTTCGGTGAGACCGAAATGTCACAAAAGGGAAACAGAGAGTTTACATTGCAATCTCAGTGGGACCGATCGCTCACTTTGGTTAGACCAAAACGTTACGAAGGGAAGCAGAGAGATTACAATCCCATCTCGGTGAGACCGAGATCCCTATCGGTAGAACCGATTTGCTTAGGGTTTGTGGCAGTGGCTATGACTTTTGAAATCGGTGGCGCCGGATAGGAAGAATCGGTGTGACCGATTTTGGCTTTATGTTTAGGTCAATTGTGGATGTGAGGAAGTAGCTGAGGGTTTTGGAGCATATCACTAAGCACATGAAGCAAGAGGCTCATTAAGCAACACCTCATCCCTTCTTGATAGTATTGGCTTTTCCTATAGACTCAATGTGATCTTGGATCACTAAAATATAAAATGAAGAGTCTTGAGCTTTTGAGCTTGAGCCAATCCTTTGTCATTAGCATTTTGAGGGATCCACTTTCATCATCCATGCCATGCCATTCATTGAGCTTTCCTGAAATAATAGTCTTGGAATAGCATTAGCTCAATGAGCTATATGTTGTTATGAATTACCAAAGCCACCTAGGGATAGTTGCGCTTTCAATCTCCCCCTTTTTGGTAATTGATGACAACATATAGATCAAAGCTTCGACAAATGATAATAAGATTAAAACATCGTCGCTTTGAGAAGTATGTGATAAGCAAGAGCTCCCCCTAAATTTGTGCATAGTTTAAGATTTGCTTTGGACTGCAAATGCACAAGGAATTAGGCTCATGGGTTACTCTTCCATGTCACATACATCTTGGTGGAGCGCTCAAAATGATAAGTATTGAATACATGCACTCATCACCAAACAAAGTGAATGATCACATAGGATAGATAAGATAATATCATCAAACATGCATAAGTGTAGCTTATGATCAAACACATGATCATCAATGTCTCACAAGAATAGCATAGTATCTCAAGCAATCAAAAGAAAACAAGTTTAAACCACCAAATCAAGAGAGAATAAAAGCAACACACTCTCTCTCTCTCGAAGCCTATGATCTATACATTTTTCTCCCCCTTTGGCAACAAGTTACCAAAAATTTCATAGAAAATGCATAGTGCTAGATCGACTCTCAGGCTTGATCTTCAGGTGGTGGTGTCCAGATAACTCCAAGAACGAAGGCTTCAATTGAAGTAGAGGGTGCTGGAGTTGATGCTGGAGCTGGTTGCACTGGAGCTGTAGGAGCTGTTCTGGTGCAGATGATGTTGCTCTAGTGTCATCACAGCCTGAATCGACCTCTGGGCTCTAGGCACTCTGGCAAACACATTAGTGGTAGTCTTGCCTCGCCTCTCCGCATGTCATCTGCAGCAGCTGCTCCACAACGGATGAATCTCGCCATTTTGACATCTAGGTCATGGAATTTGAGTTCCATGATTCTTTCCAAGCTCTCCTGATTCTGAGTGAGGGTGGCCAATCCCTTCTCAATCCTCAGTGTTGATGCTATTAAGTAACCAAGCTGCTCCTGCTTGTTCTTCAAGAAATACTCAGATGCCTCCTCTTGAGTTGGCATTCTGGCAGCCTTCTCCTTCCTTGCCTTCTCCTTCTTCTCTTGAGCTTGAACTGATGATGGATCATTCTCATTCATGACAACCTCATTGTCCTCAAAGTCTGGATAAAGTGGAAAATGTTCCTTATCCAATAGATATTTGCCTGTTCCCATCTTTGAGTTAATCAACTCCTGAATCTGAGGGGCATATCCACAGCTCCTCTTCTGATCTGCTGCAGTCCTCTTAATGGTTTCAACCATAAGGCTCATGACCTTGAATTTCTGAGGCACATCAAACAAATGCAACATGTTGATTGCATGCCCTCTAATCATGTTGTGGTCACCAGACTTAGGCAATAGAGTGTGCCTTAGGATGCAGTTGATTGTAGGCAACCCTGACAGAAGGAAGTGGACTGATCCAAACTTATGTGTCTCAACAGCTTTGTTTGGGATCTCCTTGTACATGTGTGCCATTGAATTGTGGTCCATCTTCTTCTTGGCATATACATCCAGGTCATCATCATTTTCCTTTGGGGCATTGATCAGTCTTGCCCATTCCTCAACAGTGGACTGGTACCTTGTACCTTCAGACATCCAAACTATCCTTCCATCTGGATAGAAGTCGCTGTGGAGTAGAATTGCATGATAAGTTCATCATTCCAGTTGGTGAGCTTTTGTCCAACATAATCAGCAACTCCACAAGCAACAAAATTGTCTTGCACTCCAGGATAGTGCTCTTCATTGTCCTTCATATAGGTCCAGTCGACCCACCTCATATCACAAACTATGGGCTTCTTGTCCAACAAGATTGTCTCATAGAAGTCATGTTGTTCCTTTGTATGGAACCTGTAGTCAACAGCAATTCTTCTCCTTGCTGCATATGGATCTTTCAGCCTCCATAGCCTCAACCCTGAGTCTCTTCTGATGTTCATGTCCTCAGCCACAGGATGGGCATCATTGTGGTCTGGTATCTTGGGCTTGAGCTTCCTTAGGACCAGTCCTTCTTCATCTTCCTCATCAGCAACATTAGGCACTGGGGCCTTGTTCTTCTCAACAGCTGGAATACTCCTGGTATTCCTTTTTGGTGCAAGCTTGGCCTTGGGGGTAGCTTTGGGTGCTTCCTTGGGCTTAGATGTTGCAGCCCCTGATCTAATAGCATCACCCATAAGCTTTGGTGCCTTGGGTGCTGGTGCATCAACCTCTTCTTCCTCTTTAGAATCTCTTCTCATTGAGGGCTTTCCAAGAACTTGGGCAGTTTTGGTTCTTGCTCTCTTCTTCTTCTTATCCTGAGCAGCTTCATCCTCTGATTCAATGGTAAACTTCATTGTTTCTCCAGTGGGAACTTTCTTGGATTTGGAAGTTGTGACTTTCTTAGCAGGTGCCTCTTTGGGTTCAGTTTGTTCTGGCACTTGAGTGGACCTTTTGGCTTTGGGCATAGGTGTCCTCTTGGCAGGAACCTTCTTGTTCAGTCCAGGCTTTGTGCTATGTGCAGAGCCATACTCCTTTTTGAGCACTACTTTCTTGGAAGTAGCCTCATCTTCTTCTGCTTTATAGTCCTCATCTTCAGAGTCTGAAGTTCTCTTCTTCCTTTGCCTGGTAGCAGCCTTAGGCAGGTTGCTAGGAGTGCTCCTGCTGCCTTCATCTGAAGTGCTTCAGGGACTAGTGCCCTCACTCATGTGAATCTGCTCTTCTGACTTGTTCTAGCTGTCACTCTGGTCTGACATGCTGCAAACACTGACTGCTGACCCTGTGAAGAGTTATAGATGAGATAGAGTGGATGAGCATCACAGAATGCAGAGATTTTTGCAAAAGAATGATTCAAAAATTCAGTTTTAGTTTTCCACAGAAAACATTTCGGATCAACCGATTTTCAAACTCGGTGATACCGAAGCAGTTTTGGAACCTAAACTGATGAACTCGGTTGGACCGAGTCACAGTTCGGTGGCACCCAGACTGCTAGGGTTTCACAAAGTCCTAAAATAGGTCTCACTGATTAGCAATTCTCGGTCAGACCGAGAGTTACTTGTGCAATGGCATAAGCCAAATCGGTGGGACCGAGTTTTTTAACTCGGTGGGTCCGAGATGGTTTCGGTGGAAACCTAACCCTAAAATTTTGAATCTCATCTAATCTACGGATTGCATTGACTGGATAGGAGTGTTTCAATCGTGGCAAGAATCAATAAGAACACACTGTGCTAGGAATCAGACGAGGATAGCATAGTGATCGAGTCCATACCCTAGCTCGGCGATGAACTCGCTATGGTGGCAACGGCGGGGTTGAAATCCGTTGACGGCGGCAGAGACCAGCGACAGGAGGCAGCTGGCGACGAGGAGACGATCCGGAGACCTTGGAGGCAGAGCAAGCTATTGTGCGAGCGAAGGGGTTCAGAGGAATTTCCAAATTTTTGCCCGTGACTATATATAGCCCGACCCTGTCGGTGTGACCGAGTGGAACAACTCGGTGGCACCGAGATGCATAACTGTGTACAGTTATAGCAACTCGGTGTGACTGAAAAGTTCAAATCGGTTGCACCGAGATCGAAAACTTAGATCGACTTAATGATCTCGGTAGGACCGAAATGGAGGAATCGGTCAGACCGAGAGTCACAAAGAAGTTTTGGAAGTTTAAGTCTATGATGAATCGGGACTCGAAAGTGCTCCTCACACGAGTGGTTCGAATCTGACTTGATCAAATTTTGTGATGTAGCATGAATAGAGTTTGAGACGAGAAAAGCATAGATAGCTAGAGAAGGTTCTTAGGCATTCTTGTCCATCCACTTGGCAAAAAGAAAAAAGAAGCCAATCAATCAAAACAACAAGTGGATGTCCTTGAATGAGTAAAATATTCACCAACATGCTCACACAATAAGATGGCAAATGAAATATGTGGCAAAACATGCACAACCAATTCTAGCATCTATCAAACAATTGACGATGACTATGTCATCTATATATGAGTATATTGACTTAGGAGTCAAATGAAAAACATTTGATCATAGGTCATACTCATCGTTTAAGCTCAAGTGGGGTTACCACTTTTACATAATGCATTAATGTGTTCACACCATTAGAGTTGCTTTGACTCAATTCTTAGAGTTAAGCTTCCCCTAGATGTGAGATCCCCCCTTAGAGGGATGAACTAACCTTGGGTTTTGTCGATGATGACTTCATGTAGGTGTTGAAGATGTGGATGCTCAATGTTGATGTAGATCATTCGGAGCAATCCTTTGGAGTGAGTTGCACTTTCAACTTACCTACATGGGTTAGTCCCACAAGGAACAAACAAGAATATCCATAGACATAGAGTGAAGCACACACAAGATGATGTCCATGAACTCATTAGGTTACCTTGTCCCTTGCCTTACCAACATGAGGGTTTGTGTCGGTGTACTAAGGTAGGGGTACCTCAGTACCCCAACTTGTGCACGGGCAGCCCCAGCTCCCCGCAGCTAGATCCATCAAATGCTTGCCGGAGACCATCTCCGCTCCACACCAAGCCGTTCAAGAACAAAGTATATAAGATAGAAGCTCAAGACCCGGCAAGAGGAGCTTGCCGGAAGGCCATTCTGTGCTCAAGGCTACATTACTCCTGCAGATCCCCGCGAGAGGAGGCTCGTCGGGAGGACTAGAAGATCACATCACAGAAGACACGCCTCGGCGCTTGCCCTGCGCCGGGCGAGGACCCGGGAGCGGCAAGTCACAGAGCCCGACAAGCCCGGGCCGGCAAGATCAAGGCCCGGCAAGGTGCTTGCCGGGAGAGCTACGCCACGTGCGCGACTCCAGCTCATCCGCCCACGCGTCGCCTCCGGCCTTCTCCAGAGACGCGTGGCGGGTGGCTGTGCTGCATGAGGAATGCGGTGGCACACCACGGTGGTAGCCGCCGCCGTGGCGAAAGGAGACGAATGGCGGGGAGCTTTTGGGGCGACGGGCATTTAATGCTCTTGTCCCCTCTGTCAAAAGTAGGTAGAAAGCATCGTAGCTGCACTTTCCTCGCCTTTGCTCCAACTACCACCTCTTTTACGCTTTTACCCTCTACCTCACGCTGACACTGCCGGTGACCCTTGCCCTATAAAAGGAGGCCCATGCACAACGAGAGGAGGTTCCACGATGGCCGCTACTCGCGAGGGATCATTCGCCACTCTCGCGGAAGGTTGAACCCCGCAACTCTAGCGCTGGGATTCGCCGGTTTCACACTCCACTCCACCGCTTTGCTCGCATTCTTGAGCAAGATCTAATACAACACGATGCAGCAAGAGGGTTTACGCGACCATCGCGCCCGGCTGGGTAAAATCCCGCGTGCATCGCCTCGATCCGCTCTCGCGCAGCCTCCGCCCGCATCAACACACAAAGGGGCCCTGCCCCATAGGTGCCGCGCCACCCATCGTCGCGACATCTCTGGCGCGCCGGTAGGAAGCGTCGAGGTTGTGCGAACCTGATCCGCGTTCGCGCCAAAGACTCTTCATCAACCTCTCCGGCTTCGGCAGCTTCATCGACAATCGCGCCATGGCCTCAAGACGAGAGCCGAGGGTCGCAGACCGTCTCCGTCTTCCCCGCCGCCACCGAGCTAACGGCAGCGGAGGAGACGCCGGTGGAAGGGTGGACACGGCGAGGGCACTCGCGGTGCCACCAGATCGAGGGCAGGACGGAGGGCGCGCCGCCTTCAGAGATCCACGTCCGCCCCAAGATATAGCAGCCCGCGGCGCCATACCACGAGAGGTGGTATCCGCCACCGGGCAAGAGCAAGCAGGGGCTCATGGACGCCCGGATCGCTGTCCATGCATGAGTAAAGCGAAGAGGTCGAGGCAGGCTCGCTCCCTTAACATTGTTAGGGACCCGAGTATATTCGCCCCTCGCACCTTCGCTCCCGCTCCCCTCGCCCCGCAAGCGCCTATCCTCGAGCGCTACGATGTCGCCGAAAGACGCGCTTATCGAGCTCTAAGTCCGCAAGGACGGCTCGTGCTCCATCCGACAAGCGCACCTCCTCGGGCGCGAGAAGCCCGTGAGGACAGCTTTGGTGTTCGTCCCGGCAAGCGCGCCTCCCCGGAGCGCCGCGCCGCCGCCATGGACGCACCATTGAGCTCCACCAGCGAGCGCAAAGAAAAAGAAAAGCTAAGTCGCTCGAGCCTTCGTGCAGAGCACTCCTTTAATTTCATACTTTTATATGTTATACCCCTCGCGATTCGTCCTTTGTACGCGAAACCTGTTGCGCGGAGGAGCCTGCTTGTGGATGGTCGCACCCTTACTTCGCTCAACACGCCAACGAGTTAAGAGTGAACCGCGACCAGCCAAGGCCTGCTTCGCCTTGAGCCTGCTCAGCAAGTTAAGTCGCGTCGCTGCCGACACGGCAAGGTTGCTTGCCGGAGGCGACACCAGCCAAGCGGGCTGCTGACGTTCCGCACTCAGCAAGCGTGTTGAGCACCGGCAAGTTACCTAGAAGCGTAGGGTGAAAGCACACAAAGGGTGTAGGGCCAGAGGGTATAACGTGGCGAGTCATGCCGTGAAATGTCGTCCGTATGAGAGACTTGGGCGCAAGAGGAGCCAAGTCGTGGCCCGATATGCGTGCTTGTTTTGTTTCCGAGTCCGCTCAACAAACACAAGTGTGCTGCAGCACCTTTATCTTGCTTCCGAGCCACGCCAGCAGCAAGTTAAGCGTCAGAACTGGCCCGACAAGGTTGTTTGCCGGAAGCGACACCACCAGCGGGCTGTCCCGCGGCAAGCGTGTTCGTCCCGGCAAGCTCCCCAAGAGCGTAGAGTACAAACATACGAAGGACAAAGCCCGGCATCGTGTTGCCTAGTCAAGATTTATATACACATGCACATACATATGCGTTGAGCAATTGCATATCTACCTCAGCTATTTTCATGGCTAAAATTGCAGCAACAAGAAGGAACCAAAAGATCACACCCGCGCCTGGGGCCCGGCAAGCCAGGGTCGCCGAGGGCTGCGGATGCCAAGGTTCTTCTTCGGCAAGCCAGCCTCGCTGGGGGCTGCGAGCATCGAGATTCGTCTCCGGCAAACTAGTGTTGCCGGGGGCTGCGATTTCAGATAAGTTTTTCATCCCTCATCATGCATCCTCTCATGGACCGGGGGATGCGGGGCTGCGTCTTTGAACGATCGTGTCTTGTAGAAACCCGTGCGGAGGAGCCGAGTCGCGGGTCGTGGCTATGCATTTTGGTTTGTTTCGAGTCCGCCAACAAACCCAAGTGTGCCGCTGCACCTCTATCTTGCTTCCGAGCCTGCTCAAGAAGGTAGACGTCAGAATCGCCCGACAAGGTTGCTTGCCGGAAGTGACGCCACCAGCGGGCTGTCCCGCGGTCGCTAAGCGTGTTCGCCCCGGCAAGCTCCCCGATAGCGTAAGAACATACAAGGCACGCAGTCAAGTAAAAGACTCAGTCCGGCAAGCTTTCCCCTCTTTTCATTAAAAACATCCAATTTAGTACAAGTCCATAGAGGATGAAAAACATGATGGAGAGGATTACAAGTTCTTAAATGCAGCTAAATGCCCGAGGGCTTACAATTTGAAAAGATGAGGTGCCCGTGATCCCTCTCCTGTTTCTCTGTTCAGGAGTTCAGGAGGTAGGTCAAGGAGCCCCCGGCAAGATAAGCTTGCCGGGGAGAGGAGACCCCGGCAAGAGGAGCTCGTCGGGGAAGGGCGAAAGGAGCGCCTAGGAGAGCGTGGCGGTGACGCCGCCGTGCCGCAGGAGCCGCGCAAGGTGACGGGCATGGGGAACGCATGCCCGGGAGCCAGCGACAAGTCCCTGAAGGCCACGGAGAGCCACGGGCGCCAGAAGACCCCAAGAGAACACCCCGGGGGCCGGCCAGGAGCTTGGCGGAGACGAAGGCGTCGGAGGCGAGCTTGAAGACGGGTAGTGGGACGCCAAGACGCTCTCGAGGGCTACTCGCTCGTGTTGCGACGAACGGCATTGCCGCCACTCCCCTCTTCCTCTTCTGCTGCCTCACGCCAACCGCCCAAGGAGACGGCCCGGGGAGTTCAGGAGACCGCAACCCGGAAGATGGGGTTGCGGTGGCGCGAGGCAGCGGTGTCCGACGCCTAGTCGGGCCCGCCATCCCCTCGCCGCCGCTGCCGCTCTCCTCCTCGTCACTTTTGCTCGAGGAGGAGCCTTCGCTATCCGAGGAGCTGTCCACAGCAGCGCACCCGGTTCCATAGTCGCCAAGACCTTGACGGCGAGGAGGTCACCATCCAAGAATTTGAAATGGAGGGTGAACCCCGCCGTCAAGCTATGGATCCGGCGAACGCCTTCCACCCTCGGTCGAAGAACATCACGCCGGGGCTGGGGACACGACACTCACCCGAAAAGTGCCGCTGATCCCGCAGCCCCTCATGCGTAGCTCCATCACGTCGGGCGGATCCGCCCCATTGCATCCGCGAACGGGCCGCAACCGGCGACGACGAGGCGCCCGCGAAGCTTGATGAAGAACTCCCGGGGTCATCTCCGGTGTGGACGCGCCGTGGTCGAGACGCCGGAGGAGACGGGGAGGCTCCTCACCTCGACCGCCTCTCCTCGACCGCCTCGCCACGCCCTCGGCCTCGGCCGCGCCACGCCCTCCCTCTTCCTCTCGTGGCGGCTCCGCCGCCACGGGAGCAGATGGGGAATGGTGCGCTGCCGAAGCGACCCGCCGCCACCGTCAAGAGCCGGGTTCCCTCCTTCCATGGCGGCAAGAAGAACAAGACGAAGGCGAAGGAGAAATGGATGAGTGTGGCCGCCAGGCACCCCTTCCGCCCTATTTAAAGGGGCGAGGTGGGGACTCAACCGCCCGCCAACCAATCAGAAGCGAGGAGGCCGAGGAGCGGGCCGACTCGCCCTCTCCGCCCGTGACGGCTCGGTCTCCATTTTCGCCGCCACGACCCCCATGCATGAGGGCGTGCGCAAAAAAAAGCGGAGCCGAGCGACAGTGAAGCGACCCCGCCCGCACCACGATCACGGGTGGGTGCCTTAAAGGCTGCATGCGCCGCCCACATCTCCCACGACGCCGCAATCGACGCGTGCGTTGCTATGGGAGGGGAGACGACAGATGCAGCAGCAGATTCGACGCGCCGTGCTTCAGGCGCCTGCAGCCTTTGCCTTGGGCCTGGCCCAACAGCTTCGGCACGTGTATGGCCCAGGCCGGGGCTCTGTCGGTGTACTAAGGTAGGGGTACCTCAAGACCCCAACTTGTGCACGGGCAGCCCCACTCCCGCAGCTAGATCCATCAAATGCTTGCGGAGACCATCTCCGCCCACACCAAGCCGCTCAAGAACAAAGTATATAAGATAGAAGCTCAAGACCCCGGCAAGAGGAGCTTGCCGGGAAGGCCATTCCAGGCTCAAGGCTACATTACTCCTGCAGATCCCCGGCGAGAGGAGCTCGTCGGGAGGACTAGAAGATCACATCACAGAAGACACGCCTCGGCGCCTTGCGCGCCGGGCGAGGACCCGGGAGCGGCAAGTCACAGAGTCCGACAAGCCCGGGCCCGCAAGATCAAGGCCCGGCAAGGTGCTTGCCGGGGAGAGCTACGCCACGTGCCCGCACTCCAGCTCATCTGCCCACGCGTCGCCTCCAGCCTTCTCCAGAGACGCGTGGCGGGTGGCTGTGCTGCATGAGGAATGCGGTGGCACACCACGGTGGTAGCTTCGCCGCCGTGGCGAAAGGAGACGCAATGGCGGGAGCTTTTGGGGCGACGGGCATTTAATGCTCTTGTCCCCCTCTGTCAAAAGTAGGTAGAAAGCATCGAGCTGCACTTTGTTCCCGACTGCTCCAACTACCACCTCTTTACGTTTTACCCCTCTACTCACGCTGACACTGTCGGTGACCCTTGCCCTATAAAGGAGGCCCATGCACAACGAGAGGAGGTTCCACGACTGGCTACTCTCGCGAGGATCATTCGCCACTCTCGCGTGAAGGTTCAACCCCGCAACTCTAGCGCTCGATTCGCCGGTTTCACACTCCACTCCACCGTTTTGCTCGCATTCTTGAGCAAGATCTAATACAACACGATGCAGCAGTAGGGTTTTACGCGACCATCGCGCCCGGCTGGGTAAAATCCCCGCGTGCATCGCCTCGACTGCTCTCCGCGCAGCCTCCGCCCCCGTACCGAACACACAAAGGGGCCCCGGCCCCATAGGTGCCGCGCCACCCATCGGCCGCGACAGTTTGTGACTCCTTGAACTAGTGCAAGATGTGGAAGTTGATTGCACTCGTTCTTGCCATAATGATATGAGTGAAGAATGTTGGCGGAGTCACCCTCAAGAACTCTCTAGTTCTTCTTCTTCGGGATCCACATCATCTTGATGGGAATCCTTGGATTTGTAGTTGTACTTGATGAAGTAGAACTTGACGTAGTCTTGGGAACCCACTTGAACGAGGCCTTAGGTGCTTCTTCAAATGCATCAATCTCTTCTTGAAGCTTGTCCCTGCCTTTGTTCATGTGGTCTTGTGGTGGAAGATCATCTTGTGCTTGTGTTCCCTTGAAGGAAGTAGGATCATACTTCTCTTGTTGAGGAACATACTTCGTCTTGGGGTATTGATCTTCTTCCCACTCAACTCCATTGGCATTGAACTTTCGCTCAAAACCAACACCTTGATTTTTCCGTGCCTTCCTTGCTTATGCACAATTTCCTCAATTGCTTACTCCCGCAAGGCTCTTGTAAACACCTTTCTATAATTCCCTTCAATAAGCTATTTTCTTGCTCAAGTGTAACTTGGCTAAGAGAATCATTAGCGGAATCAAGAGAACTACTAGAAGCAACAATATTGGATTTGACATTATTATTGTTACTACTAGAGGAAGTATCTTTCTTGTACTTGTTACTAGACTTGACTTGAGGCATGTAAGTAGATAAGAGTAAACGCTTGGCAATGTAAGAAGAACTTTTCTTACGGAGATCATCATTGATTGCTTTTAAGAACTCATGCTCTTACTCAAGATTGAGTTTTTCAAAGTGTAACTTCTCATGAGCCCTTAAAAGTTCGCGATGATCTTCGAAAATAGTTTCATGAGCTAACTTAAGAGTGTTTAGTTCTTTAGTTAGAAGCTCAATATTCACCTTATCATTGTCATTCGTTTTATCTTGATTAGCATGATTAATTGACGTTTCATCATAGTATTCATCACTAGAGTTGTCAACAAGTAAATCATCATCCACAAGCAAGTCATCTTCATCACTATCAAAATCAACATACTCAGGATGTGTTACCTTTGGACCTTTGGCCATGAAGCATCTCCCAATTCCTTCATTTGGTGAATCAAATATGTCATAGGAGTTGGTTGACACAAGTTCTAGACCGGCAACACCTTCATCTTGAGTATATTCGGAGTCGGAGTGATAGCTTCTCTCGGAGTGATTGTCGGAGTCGGAGCCGGATACCCATTCACCAACATAAGATTGATGTCTTCGTTTTGTGTAGCTCGTTGATGACTTGTCCTTCCTTTCCGAATCCTTGCTTCTCCGTGAGGGTCTTTGTTCATAACGATCATCTCTACTCCTCCTCTCTCTTGGTGGTGATTCTTCTCTGTTGCTTCTTCTTTTTGGAGAATCTTCTCTTCTTTTGTAGGGTGTCGTACACTCATTGGAATAGTGTCCGGGTCTCCCACAATTGTAACAATTGCACTCTCGACTAGAAGATCTTTTGTCATGGTAAGACCTTGACTTGGAGCTTCTTTCTTTGCTTCTACTCTTGTAGAATTTGTTGAAGTTCTTCACCATTAAGCTCAATTCTTCATTGAAGGTTTGTTTCTCACTTGATGGTGTGGGGGCTTCACTTGAGGCTTTGTAAGCACCACTTGACTTGTTGTGAAGTTCCTCCTTATCCTTGAGTGAAATCTCATGAGCAACAATTCTTCCAATGACTTCCGTTGGCTTGAGATCTTTGTAGTTTGGCATCATTTGGATCAATGTGCACATGGTATCATACTTTCCATCCAATGCTCTTAGGATCTTGATGATGAATTTGTCGGTCATCTCTTCACTCCCTAAGCCGGCAATCTCATTTGTGATAAGAGCAAGCCTCGAGTACATTTCAGCGACACCTTCGCCATCCTTCTTTTTGAATTTGTCAAGCTGACTTTGGAGCACATCCAACTTGGATTCCTTGACGGATTCGGTACCTTCATGCCTATCAATCAAAGTATCCCAAATTTCCTTTGCATTCTCAAGACGGCTGAATTTGTTGAATTCTTCGGGGCACAATCCATTGAAGATGATGTCGCAAGCTTGAGCATTGTATTGCAGCATCTTCAATTCTTTCGCATTAGCTTCACGGTTCGGCTCTCTCCCATCAAAGAATTCACCTTGCAAGCCAATACAAATAATTTCCCAAATGGCGGGGTTATGTCCGTGAATATGCATTTTCATCTTATGCATCCAACTAGCAAAATTAGTACCATGAAAGTAAGGACCTCTACGGTGATAATTTCCCTCGCTAGACGCCATACTCTTCTAGGTTGTGAAACCAAGGCTATGACCACCAAAATCTATGGAAATCAAAGCTAATGGAGACCAAAGCTCTGATACCACTTGTAGGACCTTGAAGTATGTCTAGAGGGGGGTGATTAGACTACTTGACCAATTAAAAACTTAGCCTTTTCCCAATTTTAGAGTTTGGCAGATTTTAGCTATCTTAGGACAAGTCAAACAATCATCACACTATTCAAGCAAGCATGCAAAGAGTATATGAGCAGTGGAAATTAAAGCATGCAACTTGCAAGAAAGTAAAGGGAAGGGTTTGGAGGATTCAAACGCAATTGGAGACACGGATGTTTTTGGCGTGGTTCCGATAGGTGGTGCTATCGTACATCCACGTTGATGGAGACTTCAACCCACGAAGGGTAACGGTTGCGCGAGTCCACGGAGGGCTCCACCCACGAAGGGTCCACGAAGAAGCAACCTTGTCTATCCCACCATGGTCGTCCCCCACGAAGGACTTGCCTCACTAGCGGTAGATCTTCACGAAGTAGGCGATCTCCTTGCCCTTACAAACTCCTTAGTTCAACTCCACAATCTTGTCAGAGGCTCCCAAGTGACACCTAGCCAATCTAGGAGACACCACTCTCCAAGAAGTAACAAATGGTGCATTGATGATGAACTCCTTGCTCTTGTGCTTCAAATGATAGACTCCCCAACACTCAACTCTCTCTCATAGGTTTTGGATCTGGTGGAAAGAAGATTTGAGTGGAAAGCAACTTGGGGAAGGCTAGAGATCAAGATTCATATGGTAGGAATGGAATATCTTGGCCTCAACACATGAGTAGGTGGTTCTCTCTCAAAAATGGTAAATTGGAAGTGTAGGTTTAGTCTGATGGCTCTCTCCACGAATGAAGAGGAGGTGGAGGGGGTATATATAGCCTCCACACAAAATCTAACTGTTACACACAATTTTCCAAACTCGGTGGGACCGATTCAACAGACTCGGTGGGACTGACAAGCAACTCGGTGAGACCGATTCTGTTAGGGTTAGGGCATAATGTAATCTTGGTAAGACCGATTACACAAACTCGGTGAGACCGATTTTGGTAATAAGCTTTCCAGAGAGTTGGTCAGGTAAACTCGGTGGGACCGATTTGCTATTTTCGGTGAGACCGAAATGTTACAAAAGGGAAACAGAGAGTTTACATTGCAATCTCAGTGGGACCGATCACTCACTTCGGTTAGACCGAAACGTTATGAAGGGAAACAGAGAGATTACAATCCCATCTCGGTGAGACCGAGATCCCTATCGGTAGAACCGATTTGCTTAGGGTTTATGGCAGTGGCTATGACTTTTGAAATTGGTGGCTTCGGATAGGAAGAATCAGTGTGACCGATTTTGGCTTTATGTTTAGGTCAATTGTGGATGTGAGGAAGTAGCTAAGAGTTTTGGAGCATATCACTAAGCACATGAAGCAAGAGGCTCATTAAGCAACACCTCATCCCTCCTTGATAGTATTGGCTTTTCCTATAGACTCAATGTGATCTTGGATCACTAAAATATAAAATGAAGAGTCTTGAGCTTTTGAGCTTGAGCCAATCCTTTGTCATTAGCATTTTGAGGGATCCACTTTCATCATCCATGCCATGTCATTCATTGAGCTTTCCTGAAATAATAGTCTTGGAATAGCATAAGTTAAATGAGCTATATGTTGTTATGAATTACCAAAACCACCTAGGGATAGTTGCACTTTCAACGCTGCTGTTGCGTTTATGATTGCATTGCTTTTGTCGTATTCGCCTGTTAGAAGACGTTTTTTATCTACTATGTGAAATTGTGTTTGCTATAACAACTGAAACCTAATGAACATGTTGTTTAGTATTTTGCTGTGAGAATGTCACTTGTTATGTATGCTGATTTGTGTTTGGTGATTGTATGATGACTAAAACATGATGACATTGTTGTTTAGTTGTACTCATATTTGGCTGTGGAACTTGAATTTGATGACATAGTTTGATGTTGGACTGCAATTTGCTCGATGTATTCGAATGAGAACAAACACTAGTAGAAAACAGGGCTACGTTCGGTCCTGGCCAGCCCATTAGTCCTGGTTCTTCAAGAACCGGGACCAATGGGGGGTATTAGACCCGGTTCATGAGCCCAGAGGGCCGGCTGGAGCCTCGTGGGCATTGGTCCCGGTTCGTGTGGAACCATTTGTCCCGGTTCAAGCCACGAACCGGGACCAATGGTCCTCGCTGCTGGCCCACAACCATTGGTCCCGGTTCTTGGCTTGAACCAGGATAGAAGGTGTGGCTTTAGTCCCGGTTCATGCCATCAACCGGGACAAATAACTTGCCTATATATACCCCATCGCTGCGGCAGAGCACTCCAGTGCTCTGTTTTTTTAATCCAACGAGGAGAGGGCATTTGGGTGCTCTAGTTCACATCCTATGCACATGATGTATTCGATGAAATGCCCGAGCCACACTAGTTAAACTCTCTCCTCTCGAAGCTCGACCTCGGAGCTCCATTTTTTTCGAGATTTGTCTAGATTTAGCGGTCCGTCACGACCCGTCCCCGTTTTCACAACCGTTGATCGCCCGCGCCGATCTCGTCGCCGGCACCACCGTGGTGAGCCTCTTGTTCTTATCTTCTTTCTGATACTTGTCTGATTTTCTTACATTAGGTAGATATTTGTCTGATTTTCTTACTTTTGACACACATAATTATATATAATGCACGCAGATGAACCGCAATGGATGTATGGTGATGTACACACCTCGAGTACATTAAGGGCGTGCATAATTTTCTCGAAGTGGCTGAGGCAAACAAGGTAATGGTTTTATGTGTTGTCCATGCACTAAATATGGGAATACTAAGTCTTACTCTGACCGGAAAATCCTTCACACCCACCTGCTTTACAAGGGTTTCATGCCACACTATAATGTTCGGACGAGGCACGGAGAAATAGGGGTTATGATGGAAGACGGCGAAGAAGAAGAGGACGATGACAACTATGTGCCCCCTGAATACGATTATGCTGCAACGGGGGGAGCTGCTGAAGATCAAGAGGAACTAGACGATGTGCCCGATGATGCTGCAATGGGAGAAGCTGCTGAAGATCAAGAGGAACCAGACGATGTGCCCGATGATGATCTCCGCCGGGTCATTGTCGATGCAAGGACGCAATGCGAAAGTAAAAAGGAGAAGCTGAAGTTCGATCGCATGTTAGAGGATCACAAAAAAAAAGTTGTACCCCAATTGTGAAGATGGCAACACAAAGCTGGGTACCCTACTGGAATAACTGCAGTGGAAGGCAGAGAATGTTGTGCCTGACAAAGGATTTGAGAAGCTACTAAAAATATTGAAGAAGAAGCTTCCAAAGGATAATGAATTGACCGACAGTACGTACGCAGCAAAGAAGGTCGTATGCCCTCTAGGATTGGAGGTGCAGAACATACATGCATGCTCTAACGACTACATCATCTACCGCAGTGCGTACGAGGATTTGAACGCATGCCCGGTATGTGGTGCATTGCGGTATAAGATCAGATGAGATGACCCTAGTGATGTTTGATGGCAAGCCCTGCAGGAAGAGAGTTCCTGCGAAGGTGATGTGGTATGCTCCTATAATACCACGGTTGAAACGACTGTTCAGAAACAAAGAGCATGCCAAGTTGATGCGATGGCATAGTGAGGACCGTAAGAAAGACGGAAAGTTGAGAGCACCCGCTGACGGGTCGCAATGGAGAAAAATCGAGAGAGAGTACTGGGCTGAGTTTGCACATGACCCAAGGAACGCATGGTTTGGTTTAAGCACGGATGGCATTAATCCTTTCGGGGAGCAGAGCAGCAATCACAGCACCTGGCCCGTGACTATATGTATGTATAGCCTTCCTCCTTGGATGTGCATGAAGCGGAAGTTCATTATGATGCCAGTTCTCATCCAAGGCCCTAAGCAACCCGGCAACAACATTGATGTGTACCTAAGGCCATTAGTTGAAGAACTTTTATAGCTGTGGAATGGAAAGGGTGTATGTGCGTGGGATGAGCACAAACAGGAGGAATTTAACCTGCACGCGTTGCTGTTTGTAACCATCAATGATTGGCCCACTCTGAGTAACCTTTCAGGACAGACAAACAAGGGATACCACGCATGCACGCACTGTTTAGCTGACACCGAAAGTATATACCTGGGAAGCTGCAGGAAGAATGTGTACCTGGGCCATCGTCGATTTCTTCTAACCAACCATCAATGTCGAAAGAAAGGCAAGCATTTCAAAGGCAAGGCAGATCACCGGAAGAAGCCCACCATGCGTACCGGTGATCACGTACTTGCTATGGTCAATGATTTACACGCAATCTTTGGAAAGGGTCCCGGCGGACTAGCTGTTCCGAGTGACGCTGGGGGACACGCACCCATGTGGAAGAAGAAATCTATATTTTGGGACCTACCCTACTAGAAAGACCTAGAGGTCCGCTCTTCGATCGATGTGATGCACGTGACGAAGAACCTTTGCGTAAACCTGTTAGGCTTCTTGGGCGTGTATGGGAAGACAAAAGATACAGCTGAGGCACGGGAGGACCTGCAACGTTTGCATGAAAAAAACGGCATACCTCCAAAGCAGTATGAAGGTCTTGCCAGATACGCTCTTACCAAAGAAGAGAAGGAAATCTTCTTTGAATGCCTGCTTAGTATGAAGGTCTCGACTGGCTTCTCGTCGAATATAAAGGGAATAATAAATATGGCAGAGAAAAAGTTTCAGAACCTAAAGTCTCATGACTTCCACGTGATTATGACGCAACTGCTTCCGGTTGCATTGAGGGGGCTTCTACCGGAAAACGCCCGATTAGCCATTGTGAAGCTATGTGCATTCCTCAATGCAATCTCTCAGAAGGTGATCGATCTAGAAATCATACCAAGGCTAAGGAGTGATGTGGTGCAATGTCTTGTCAGTTTCGAGCTGGTGTTCCCACCATCCTTCTTCAATATCATGACGCACGTCACAGTTCATCTAGTTGACGAGATTGTCATTCTAGGCCGCATATTTCTACACAATATGTACCCTTTGAGAGGTTCATGGGAGTCCTAAAGAAATATGTCCGTAACCGCGCTAGGCCAGAAGGAAGCATCTCCATGGGCCATCAAACAGAGGATGTCATTGGGTTTTGTGTTGACTTCATTCCTGACCTTAAGAAGATAGGTCTCCCTAAATCGCGGTATGAGGGGAGACTGACTGGAAAAGGCACGCTTGGAGGGGAGACAATAATATGTAGGGACGGATATTCTTGGTCTCAAGCACACTGCGCAGTTCTATAGAACTCTACCTTGGTGACCCCTTAACACAAGAACGATCTGGCCCAAACACCGGGAGCAAAGGCGGCGATCGGATTACATGTGAACACATCAGGACTTTCAGCAGTTGGTTGGAAACACGTCTCAGAGATGAAAACACTGTTTGTGATGAGTTGTACTCGCTGTCAAGGGGACCATCTTTGACTGTTACGATTTGGAAAGGATACGAGATAAATGGGAATACATTTTACATGTTTGCCCAAGATCAAAAGAGCACCAACCAAAACAGCGGTGTTCGCTTTGATGCGGCCACCGAGAGGGGAAAGGACACATATTATAGTTACATAGTGGACATATGGGAACTTGACTACGGACTAGATTTTAAGGACCCTTTGTTTAAGTGCAAATGGGTCAATCTGTCAGGAGGCGGAGTACAGGTAGACCCATAGTATGGAATGACAACAGTAGATCTAAACAATCTTGGGTACACTGACGAACCGTTCGTCCTAGCCAATGATGTGGCACAGGTTATCTATGTGAAGGACATGCCTACCAAACCGAGAAAAAGAAAAAATAAGGAAGCGAATACATCATACGATGAGCCAAAGCGCCACATAGTTCTTTCAGGAAAAAGGGACATCGTGGGAGTGGAGGGCAAGACAGACATATCCGAAGATTATGAAAATTTTCATCAAATTCCTCCCTTCAAAGTCAAGGCTGACCCAAGCATCCTGATAAATGATGAAGATTATCCATGGTTACGGCGCAATAAGGAAAGGACACAAGCGAAGAAAAAGTGAAGACTTTCTCCACAACTATTATGATGATACCATGCCAACTTTCAACCTTTTTGTAGTTCATTTGAAATGCATGTTGTAATGCATAAGTTTCCATATGAAATCTCGATCGTCTGTTTTGTACACGAAGTGCATCCAGTTTTTGCCGTAACCCTCTCAACTTTCTTGCATATGCTATGTGGATGAAATGATGATACCATGCCAAAATAAAAGAGAGGCGCAATGCTCACCTGCACGTTGCCTAGCTTCAGGCCAACATGCAGGTGAGCACTGCGCTTCTCCCTTCATCGTCTCTACACTCAGGGCTTATAAACCGCTGCGAGTGCCTCTCGCTTGGCTAGGTGGGACTAAAAAAACACCTACAGAAAGAATCAACTAAAAAACTCTTTTACCGGTTCATGCCACGAACCGGTACTAAAAGGTGCTCGTGAGGCCCCAGCATTAAAACCTGTACCAAATAAAATGCCTTTGTAATAGCCTTAGAACTGGTACTAAAGGAATCAACTAAAAAACTTTTATAAACCTCTAGTATTATTGAAACTAAAATTATATAGAATTTTGTTACAAAATTTAATAGCAAAAAGAATTATCATAAAAGAAAATAAATATTTAATTAGAATTTTGTTCAAAACATTAAAAGCAAAAAGAATTATCACAAAAGAAAATAAATAAGTAGCCTTAGAACTGGTACTAAAGGAATCAACTAAAAGCTTTTATAAACCTCTAGTACTATTGAAACTAAAATTATATAGAATTTTGTTACAAACTTTAATAGCAAAAAGAATTATCATAAAAGAAAATAAATAAGTAATTAGAATTTTGTTCAAAACATTAAATGCAAAAAAGAATTATCATAAAAGAAAATAAATAAGTAATTAAGATTTTGTTAAAAACTTTAATAGCAAAAAGAATCATCGTAAAAGAAAATAAATAAGTAATTAGAAACAAAAAAGCAAAAAAAACTGGGAAAAAATAAAAAAAAGTGCCACCTACAGGGCCACCACGGCCTGCATACGACTAGAAACCCATTACTAGGGCCAGGATGCAGGCCCGCAGTAGGCCCAATGGGCCCACAAGCACAGAGAGTGATTTTAGGCCCGTAAGCCTGCAGTAGAGAGGTGCTCGAAGTGGTTGGTTCGGCAGGGCTTATAAACCACTCCGAGCCCCTCTCGGCTAGCGAGGTGGGACTAAACATAGCACCGCACCGCGCCAGTTCCAAAGACATGACCTTTGGTCCCTGCAGGCACCAACAGGACTAGGATGCATTGTCTGGTTCATGGCACCAACGGGACCAATGCACCTTTAGTCGGTTTGTGGCACCAACCGGGACCAAAGGTCTCTGTTTCCCGCCCTTTGGGCTGCTGAAAAGAGGCCTTTGGTCCCGGTTGGTGCCACCAACCGGGACTAAAGGGGTGCATTGGTCCTGGTTGGTGCCATGAGCTGGGACCAATGCTCTACCTATATAAGCGGCACTCGCGAAAATTTGGTTCAGTTCGTTCTTCCCCGCTGCCCGACGCCGCCAGGCTGCTCGTCCGTCTCCGCCTTGTCGTCGACGTAGTCGCCCCGCACCGTCCCACGCCGCCGACGCCGCTGCCGCTTCCCATGCGACACTGTGCCCCGCCTCGCCGCCGCCCGCCTCGCCCGCACCGCCGCACTGTCTCACTGTCGACCGTCGCCCGCCGCCCACTGCAGCACCTCGCCAGACTGCCGTCACCGTCATCGTCCATGACACCGTCGCCGTGAACAAAAATTTTGCTAATTTAATTTGATGTTAGTAGTAGTTAATTTAGATGTGTAGTTAATTGAGTTAGATTTTGTTAGATTTTTTTGTAGTTCATAGATTTTTTTGTTAGATGTGTAGTAATTTAGATGTGTAGTTCATATATTTTTCTGTTATATTTTTTCATATTGTGTAATTAATTTGTTCATATTGTGTTAGATTTTTTCTATTAATAGATTTTTTTGGTGATATTATTGTTGAATATGTAGGTTTGTATGTTCATATATATGCAAAGATCTAATATGGCAAATTTTTATGATTTTTTTTCTGTTCATAGAATTTTTATGATTTTTTCTATTTTCATTTTGTTCATAGAATTTTAATGATTTTTTGTTCATAGTATTTTCTTTGTCAATTTATTGTGTATGTATAGGAAAATTGTGAATGATAGAAGTCATTTATGAATATGTTCATATTTAGAATAGAGGAAAAAGGAAAAAATAGGAAGAGAAAGTGTTTAATATAATTAGTTAGAAAAATAATAGAACTATAGTTAAACTAGTTTATTTTTAGTAAGTACTACTTTATTTTATTTATAGTAAGTGCTTCATATATAGTTGAACTAGCTAGTTGATTTAATAAACTACTTTATTTTACTATATATAGAAGTAGTTTGTTTTTAGTAAGTACTACTTTATTTATTTATAGTAAATGCTTAGTCGTTGAACTAGTTGATTTAATTAATAAAACTACTTTACTTAACTATATATAGAAGTAGTTCCCGCATCGGCGTCGGCGATGCCTATCCCGCATCCTCGTCGTCGTTGACTCGGCGATGGAGGCCTGCTTGATCAGGTCCATGTTCGGGACTGGGCTCCGCCGGGCTGGTATTGGGAGGTGCTACCTTTCGGGGGACGTAGCTTGGTGAGGAGGCAGCCTGATGTTGACCCGATCCTTGTTTGGTGGCGGTCGCATGGGCCAGTGACGGTGCCGAGGCTTCCAGACACCGCGGAGGTGGTACGTCACCGTGTCAGCGAGGAGGATGAGCATGTCCGTCGCTACATGGTTCCATTGGAGGGCAGGTTCGATAATACCTGGCAGGTTCTTCAAGGATCTCACTGGAGCTATGATCCTGTGATGGTTCCTTATCTTTGGGTGTCCACCGCCCGCGACGATACCCATTGGGCGCTACGGTTCTAGCTGTATTAGTGATGCTATATGTATGATAGTATTCGAGGAGTATTAGTGATAATATTCGACGATGTACAGACACAAGAGATGATGTACTTTTGCTTATAATTAAATGCATGCTAATTTGAATACTACTTTATTTTATGATTTGGTTTTGCTTATTGAATGCTCATATTGGAAAAGTACTCCTACTTTGAATGCTAAAATTGGAGAGCACTATGCGAAATCTAGAGCCCTCCATCATCCACGCTGTTGTGGGGTAGCTTCTCCTTCATTCCCGTGTGCTAGACAATTTGGTGTAATAATGCACTCGGGAATGAAAGGAGGAGCTACGTACCATCATCGATAGTCAACCCGTGATTAATAATAATGATCTAATTTAGGTTTTTTTAGTACATATATTTAATTGTACAAGTTTAATATTTGAATTATGAACCTAGGCCGGAAATGTCATACTCGGACGATGAAAACCGCCCGGGGGAGTGCAACTGGTGCCACGATGACCGAGGTATGTGCGACAGGTTTATTGAGCTGGAAGAAGATCTGCGCTTCAGCATTAAGCTCGAGGAGACCTTCGATGTTCATACGGTGTGCAACAACGACAATAGTTTTTTTCGTAATTAAGCACGACTTCAGCTATTTTAACGTGTATGTTTCATCTTTTCCAATACGACTAGCTTATCCCATGCTATGCAAGACGCTATGTATTGGAGAGGATGGGTTTTGAAGACCATGAAAGTATGGAAACCAAAAAAATTCTCCTAAGGACCCATCATGGTGTGGATTTTAAAGTAAAGTTGTACAATGTTGAGAGTGTAACCCATTTTTGGTTGCAAAAATTCGAAAGCACTTTGCAAGACGTATGGTTTTGATGAGGGTATGCTTGTCACCATGGATCTTGGTGATCCTACAATCGAGCAAGACAATATGGACATTTGGGTCCTTGTGGATACACCTCCAATTCTTCCCCCATGTGAGCTTAACATAGTTATTAAGTAATTTATATTGTTTATTTCAAAATAGTTGACAGCTTATTTTCATTCTTCAAAGAATGTGCAGAAGATGGTAGACAAAACCCACTACACTGATGGCTCCGAATTAACTTATAAGGAGAAAAATCATCTGATCGCATTTTGTACTGATCTTGAGAATTACAATGTCTACAATCGAACTCCTCAACATTATGGTCAATACGTGCCACTAGTGCACGTGTTGAACTATGGTAACTACCATGGAGATACCCTCGTAAGATTTTTTACTGTTACGACATCCGTGCATCTTTTTGCATACTTCTAAAACTAGTACATCATTGCTAACTATGAAGTTATTATTATGTTTTTCAACAGATAATTCTTGATAACCCGCAAGTATACGGGATAGTTGTAGCCTCTTTCGATAAGTAAGAGTGTCGAACCCAACGAGGAGCTAAAGGTAGAACAAATACTCTCTCAAGTCCTATCGGCCACTGATACGACTCTACGCACGCTTGACGTTCGCTTTACCTAGAACAAGTATGAAACTAGAAGTACTTTGTAGGTGTTATTGGATAGGTTTGCAAGATAATAAAGAGCATGTAAACATAAACTAGGGGCTGTTTAAATAAAGATGCAATAAAGTAAATATAGCGAGTGTGGAAAAGTGGTGGTAGGAGTTGTGGAATTGTCCCTAAGCAATTGACTATGTTACTAGACCGGTAATCACTATTGCACTTCTATTTGAGGGAGAGGCATAAGCTAACATACTTTCTCTACTTGGATCATATGCACTTATGATTGGAACTCTAGCAAGCATCTGCAACTACTAAAGATTCATTAAGGTAAAACCCAACCATAGCATTAAAGTATCAAGTCCCCTTTATCCCATACGCAAACAAGCTACTTACTCGGGTTTGTGCTTCTGTCACTCACGCCACCCACCATAAGCAAATCATAAACATATTGCAAACCCTACAGCGGGAATCCATCACGCTTGCATGACACGGAGGGCACAATAGGACAGCACCAATAATAAAACATGCAACTCAAACCAATCATAGCAATTCATCAATCACCGGTAGGACAATAGAAATCTACTCAGACATCATAGGATGGCAACACATCATTGGATAATAATATGAAGCATAAAGCACCATGTTCAAGTAGAGGGTATAGCGGGTTGCGGGAGAGTGGACCGCTGAATATAGATGGGGGAAGGTGATGGAGATGTTGGTGAAGATGGCGGAGGTGTTGGTGAAGATCGCGGTGATGATGATGGCCCCCGACGGTGTTCCGGCGCCACCGGAAGCAAGGGGAGAGAGCCCCCCTTCTTCTTCTTCCTTGACCTCCTCCCTAGATGGGGGAAGGGTTTCCCCTCTGGTCCTTGGCTCCCATGGCTTGGTAGGGGCGAGAGCCCCTCCGAGATTGGATCTATCTCTCTGTTTCTGCGTTCTCAGATTCTACCCCTTCCCCGTTTCTTAAATATCCGGAGATCCGTAACTCCAATTGGGCTGAATCTTTTGCCCAGATCTTTCTCATAAAATTAGTTTTCTTCTGCCGAAAGAAGAGCGTCAACCACCTTACGGGTGGCCCACGTGAGTCCAGGGCGCGCCCAGGGGGAGGGCGCGCCCCCCTGTCTCGTGGCCACCCCGGACACCGTTTCGCGTTGATTTTACTTCCCAAAAATCATAAATATTCCCAAACAAAATCTCTGTCCGTTTTTATCCCGTTTGGACTCCGTTTGATATTGGGTTTCTGCGAAACAAAAAACATGCAACAAACAGGAACTGGCACTGGGCACTGGATCAATATGTTAGTCCCAAAAATAGTATAAAAAGTTGCCAAAAGTATATGAAAGTTGAAGAATATTGGCATGGAACAATCAAAAATTATAGATACGACGGAGACGTATCAGCATCCCCAAGCTTCATTCCTGCTCGTCCTCAAGTAGGTAAATGATAAAAAAGATAATTTTTGATGCGGAATGCTACCTAGCATAATCTTGATCATATGTCTAATCATGGCATGAATATTAAGACACGAGTGATTCAAAGCAATAGTCTATCATTTGACATAAAAACAATAATACTTCGAGCGTACCAATAAAGCAATCATGTCTTTTCAAAACAACAATGCCAAAGCAAGCTTATCCCTACAAAATCATACAGTTTGGCCATGCTTCATTTTCGTCACACAAAATGCCCCCATCATGCACAACCCCGATGACAAGCCGAGCAATTGGTTCATACTTTTTAACGCGCTTCAGCTTTTTCAACCCTCACGCAATACATGAGCGCAAGCCATGGATATAGCACTATAGGTGGAATAGAATATAATGATGGAGGTTATGTGGACAAGACAAAAAAAAGAAAGTCTCACATCGACGTGGCTAATCAACGGGCTATGGAGATGCCCATCAATTGATGTCAATGCGAGGAGTAGGGATTGCCATGCAACGGATGCACTAAGAGCTATAAGTGTATGAAAGCTCAACAAAAGAAACTAAGTGGGTGTGCATCCAACTTGCTTGCTCATGAAGACCTAGGGCATTTGAGGAAGACCATCGTTGGAATATACAAGCCAAGTTCTATAATGATAATTCCCACTAGTATACGAAAGTGACAACATAGGAGACAATCTATGTGAAGAACATGGTGTACTTTGATGCACAAGATATGAGACTCACTACATGAAGAACATGGTGCTACTTTGAAGCACAAGTGTGGAAAAAGAGATAGTAACATTGCCCCTTTTTATTTATTTTCTTTTTTTCCTTTTTTCTTTTTTTTCTTTTTCTTTTTTTTGGCCTTTCTTTTTTTTGGCCTTTCTTTTTTTTTCTTTTTGGGGACAATGCTCTAATAATGATGATCATCACACTTTTATTTACTTACAACTCGATATTACAACTCGATACTGGAACAAAGATATGACTCTATATGAATGCTTCCGGCGGTGTACCGGGATGTGCAATGATCTAGCGTAGCAATGACATCAAAACGGACAAGCCATGAAAACATCATGCTAGCTATCTTACGATCATGCAAAGCAATATGACAATGAATGCTCAAGTCATGAATATGATGACGATGGAAGTTGCATGGCAATATATCTCGGAATGGCTATGGAAATGCCATGATAGGTAGGTATGGTGGCTGTTTTGAGGAAGATATAATGAGGCTTATGTGTGATAGAGCGTATCGTATCACGGGGTTTGGATGCACCGGCGAAGTTTGCACCAACTCTCGCGATGAGAAAGGGCAATGCACGGTACCGAAGAGGCTAGCAATGATGGAAAGGTAAAAGTGCATATAATCCATGGACTCACATTAGTCATAAAGAACTCATATACTTATTTCAAAAGTTTATTAGCCCTCGAAGCAAATTACTACTACGCATGCCCCTAGGGGGATAGATTGTTAGGAAAAGACCATCGCTCGTCCCCGACCGCCACTCATAAGGAAGACAATCAAAGAAACACCCCACGCTTCAAATTTGTCACACAACGGTTACCATACGTGCATGCTACGGGACTTGCAAACCTCAACACAAATGTCTCTACAACCCACAACTACCCACTAGCATGACTCTAATATCACCATCTTTATATCGCAAAACTATTGCAAGGAACCAAACATATCATATTCAGCGATCTACAAGTTTATGTAGGATTTTATGACTAACCATGTGAATGACCAATTCCTGTCATCTCTCTAAATTTATATAAGTGAAGCAAGAGAGTTTAATTATTTCTACAAAATATATGCACATTCTCTAACAATTATAAGTGAAGCAAAAGAGCATTCTACAAATGGCGGTTTCCTATGTGAAGGGAAACAGGCAATCCAAACTTCAAATGATATAAGTGAAGCACATGAAGCATTCTATAAAGCCACGCTCAAAAGATATAAGTGAAGTGCAATGAGCATTCTATAAATCAACCAAGGACTATCTCATACCAGCATGGTGCATAAAAGAAAAATTAAAACTAAATGCAAAAGACGCTCCAAGACTTGCACATAATGCATGAACGAAACGAATTCGAAAACATACCGATACTTGTTGAAGAAAGAGGGGATGCCTTCCGGGGCATCCCCAAGCTTAGACGCTTCAGTCTCCTTGAATATTTACTTGGGGTGCCTCGGGCATCCCCAAGCTTGAGCTCTTGCCTCTCTTCCTTTTCCTCATATCGAGACATCCTCGATTAGACACTACATCCACACAAAACTTCAACAGAAAACTCGGTAAGATCCGTTAGTATAATAAAGCAAGCCACCACTCTAAGTACTGTAGCAAACCAATTAATATCTTGTTTTTGCATTGTGTCTACTGTAATATAGCTTTTACATGGCTTAATCCACTAATATAAATTGATAGATTCATCAAAACAAGCAAACTATGCATCAAAAACAGAATCTGTCAAAAACAGAACAGTCTGTAGCAATCTGAACATCCACCATACTTCTGGTACCCCCAAAATTCTACCTAAATTATGAAAAATAAACAAGTTATATAGAAAGACATTGCAAAAGGAATCAGAATCATTTGACGTTCCAGTTAAAAATGTAAAATCACGCACTAAAGCCAAAGTTTCTGTCCTGCACCATACAAACCAACAAGCATTGTAAACATCCTAAAGGCAAACCTTGGCACATTATTTTTATAATACAATGAAATTGTACAAGGGGATAATTATTTTTGATAAAAAGTTTCTGTAATTAAGATTCACAAAGTTTCCGTGAGCATGAACAAAGTTCAAGGAGCTCTCCCACTTCAACAATGCTTGTCTTTCTTACTTTCACTTTCCTTTTTGAAAAGTTTTTAGGTTCCCCTCTTTATTTTTTTTGTTTTTAAACTATATAAAAGCACTCAACAGAAATAAATGACTCTCTAAAACTTTCGGGTTGTCTCCCTGGAAGTGCTTTCTTTAAAGCCATTAAGCTAGGCATTTAGTGCTCAAGTAATGAATCCACCCGGATCCCAAGGTATATCAAAGCCAATTTTAATTAACAATGATTTGTAATTTAGTAGTGAGCACAAAGTAACATATATCATGCAACAACGAAGTCTAACTCTCTTCCTATGCATCAGCATGTGATAAAAGAACAATTCATGCACACATAGTAAAGGCCAATGCATAGTATAAACAGTTTCTTGCAATTCTATCATATTGGAAACATAAAGAGGCGGAGATAGGGTTCCTCTCTCATAATAATTGAAAGTAGGAGCAGCAAGCACATGCATATTATATTCATCAAAATCACCATGTGCAATGGTAAAAGGCAACCCATTAATATAATCCTTTATAAGCACAAACTTCTCCAATATAGTGTAGTTTGAAGAATTCAAAAAGATAATAGGACTATCATGCGTGGGTGCAATAGCAACAATTTCATGTTTAACATAAGGAACTATAGCAAGTTCATCTCCATAAGCATAATTCATATTGGCATCTTGGCCACAAGCATAGCAAGCATCATCAAAAAGGGATATTTCAAACAAATTCAAGGGATCATAGCAATCACCATAGCAATCATCCTTCGGTAAGCACGAAGGGGAATTAAATAATGTATGAGTTGGAGGGTTACTCTCATTAGAAGGTGGGCATGGGTAGCTAATCCGCTCTTCCTCCTTTTGTTCTTCGCTCTCCTCATCATCTTTTTCATCCAATGAGCTCACTGTTTCATCAATTTCTTCTTCCATAGCTTCCTGCAAAATATTAGTCTCTTCTTGGATAGCGGAGACTTTCTCAATAAATGCATTAATATACTAATTGTATTCATAATTTTCATAGCAATATCTAAGTATAGCAAGATTTTCAGGCCTATAAGCATCATCATCTAAAGCTTCATACTTTTCAAACAAAGATTCAATTTCATAAGCAACTTTAAAAGCAACAAATTCTTCTATTTGTTCCACATCATAGTAATCATATATACCATTAGCATAAGAAGCTAAGGTTTCATTATCATTAAATTTGCATGAAAGGGGAAGGTGTGGAGCCTCCATCTTAGAGCAACAAGTAATATCATATCTCAAGCATAGAGCCCAGGCATACCAACGCAACATAATGAATTGATCCCATAATAGTTTCCCTTTTTGTGTTGAGCGATAATCCCTAAAGTATTCACGTTGATCCAACGTATCTCCCATTATAAAGTTGAATGGGGGTTTCTCCGGATTATCAAAGTAGTACACAATATCTTTCGCATAATGAGAATCGAGGGTTTTAGGAGTTACCCCATCCTCATGAGTAGCAAGTACAGCTAATTTTTTTGGTATTTGCGTTCCATATCCATAACTAAAGATAGAGAACAACTTAGAATAGCAAATAAAAATTACTTAGTGATAAAGCACACAAGCACACACGAGAATATTCACCCCACGCTATGACTCCCCGACAACGGCGCCAGAAAAAGGTCTTGATAACCCACAAGTATACGGGATAGTTGTAGCCTCTTTTGATAAGTAAGAGTGTTGAACCCAACGAGGAGCTAAAGGTAGAACAAATAATCTCTCAAGTCCTATCGGCCACTAATACGAATCTACGCACGCTTGACATTCGCTTTACCTAGAACAAGTATGAAACTAGAAGTACTTTGTAGGTGTTGTTGGATAGGTTTGCAAGATAATAAAGAGCACATAAACATAAACTAGGGGCTGTTTAAATAAATATGCAATAAAGTAAATATAGAGAGTGTGGAAAAGTGGTGGTAGGAGTTGTGGAATTGTCCCTAAGCAATTGACTATGTTACTAGACCGGTAATCACTATTGCAATTCTATTTGAGGGAGAGGCATAAGCTAACATACTTTCTCTACTTGGATCGTATGCACTTATGATTGGAACTCTAGCAAGCATCCGCAACTACTAAAGATTCATTAAGGTAAAACCCAACCATAGCATTAAAGTATCAAGTCCCCTTTATCCCATACGCAAACAACCTACTTAATCGGGTTTGTGCTTCTGTCACTCACGCCACCCACCATAAGCAAATCATAAACATATTGCAAACCCTACAGCGGGAATCCCTCACGCTTGCGCAACACGGAGGGCACAATAGGACAGCACCAATAATAAAACATGCAACTCAAACCAATCATAGCAATTCATCAATCACCGGTAGGACAATAGAAATCTATTCAGACATCATAGGATGGCAACACATCATTGGATAATAATATGAAGCATAAAGCACCATGTTCAAGTAGAGGGTACAATGGGTTGCGGGAGAGTGGACCGCTGAATGTAGATGGGGGAAGGTGATGGAGATGTTGGTGAAGATGGCGTAGGTGTTGGTGAAGATCGCGGTGATGATGATGGCCCCCGGCGGCGTTCCGGCGCCACCGGAAGCAAGGGGGAGAGAGCCCCCCTTCTTCTTCTTCTTCCTTGACCTCCTCCCTAGATGGGAGAAGGGTTTCCCCTCTGGTCCTTGGCTCCCATGGCTTGGTAGGGGCGAGAGCCCCTCCGAGATTGGATCTATCTCTCTGTTTCTGCATTCTCAGATTCTACCCCTTCACCGTTTCTTAAATATCCGGAGATCCGTAACTCCGATTGGGGTCAATCTTTCGCCCAGATCTTTCTCATAAAATTAGTTTTTTTGCACCAAAAGAAGAGCGTCAACCACCTTACGGGTGGCCCACGAGAGTATAGGGCGCGCCCAGGGGGAGGGCGCGCCCCCTGTCTCGTGGCCACCCCGGACACCGTTTCGTGTTGATTTTACTTCCCAAAAATCATAAATATTCCAAAAAAATCTCCGTCCGTTTTATCCCGTTTGGACTCCATTTGATATTGGGTGTCTGCAAAATAAAAACATGCAACAGACAGGAACTGGCATTGGGCACTGGATCAATATGTTAGTCCCAAAAATAGTATAAAAAGTTGCCAAAAGTATATGAAAGTTGAAGAATATTGGCATGGAACAATCAAAAATTGTAGATACGATGGAGACGTATTAATAATCCCGAATGATTGTGTGCCTCATCTGATGTATATGCGCGGTAGCCTTCATGTTTTGAACATACAACCAGGTCGTCCTACGAATCTCAACTGTCCATACTGGATTTCTAAAAGAAGTGGAGACATGACAATCAAAGAATGGAAAAAATGTATGGACAGTCATAAGGAGCTTCTTGGAAGCAAAAGGAAGCGAAGCGCAAGAATTGGAGACAAGATGATCTCCATTCTTCATAATGGAGAGTCAGGGTCTATATTGTTTTATGCTATTTTACCTTAAGTGTTTTTAGGTCCTACCTGATACTGCTGATCATGTGCTAAGAACAATTATGTAGGGTTGGGTTCGATGACTATGAGGACGATGATCGTATGACTTATTATTAATAACGAATAGAGGTTGTATGATGATGTATGATGCGAGCATGCATGAGTTATTATATATCAGCGGGTGAAATGAACAAAGCAGTAGCGTTGGTAAACCAAGGACGAAGATATAAGAGAGGACACTTCTCTCTATTAGCTAGCTAATAACAACCTAAAATTAACCCCCAAAACCCCTAAACCAGCCATTTTTAAAAAAACCTCAGCTCCAGCCATGCCTTTTAGTCCCGGTTTATGTCCCCAACCGGGACCAAAGGACCCCCTTCCTGGGCTGCCCGCAGTGGCCACGTGGATGCCCATCTGTCCCGGTTCGTGTAAGAACCGGGACTAAAGGGGGGAGGCATTAGTAACGACCTATTAGTCTCGGTTCAAGAACCGGGACTAAAAGCCCTTACGAACCGGGACAAATGCCCTGTTTTCTACTAGTGAAAGCTAACCCGACAGGGCCTCTGCTAATTTATTTATTTATTACCAAAAGGTCCTCTGCTATTTATTTATTTATGAGCAAAAGGGGATACCCCCTGATTTCCGTTAATAGAAATCATTAGATGTACAACACTACGCCTAGCCTGCTACACAGGTTTCATTCATTACTAGTTTCAGCAAAGTGCTTATGTCGTAGCCACTAAATACATCACGAGTGCTACATACACTGTAAATAAAGAGACAATCATCCTACAGAGCACATCGATTTTGCCCATTATCTTCACAGGCTCTTTCATCTCCTCATTGCTGTCAAGGCCGTTCAACAGTTGTTGCTTGGCCATGATCAGAGGAACTGCATCTTTAACCTTCTTCTCTGCATCTTCCTCTTACGTCGTCCTTTGCTTGCTTGTCCAACACCCCAACCTGCTGGTATTGGGATTCCTCGGCTAACCAAATAATCAGCGTAGTTGCATTCCCCACATCAAGAACTTCCTAGAAATACAAATCACACGAATCTTCCCTTTTACGCACGAATCAAATTGGAAGATCATCAACCAAACTATTAAAAAAATCAGCAACTGAAAGCAGCAGAACAACACTTAAACATATTATTACCCCGTGATTCGGGCATTTGTAGAAGACTCGGCCAGGGTTGAGGATTGTGGTTGAGACGCGAAGGATGACTCTGCGTGATTTGCAGCAGTGGCACCACACCAACGGCAGCGGGTTGCGATGAGCAACCGGCTGCAGTGCGCGTGTCGGCGGGGGTGTGATGAGACCCATAGGCGATGGTACAGGTGGCGACTTGGCGCATATCTGGTTGTTGCCTGCTGAAGAGCAGGTGGACGAGCAGCCAGCGGACAAGGTTGCTGCGGCCAGATCTTCTGATGCTAGGCAGAGTAAGTAGAGAAGAGGAGAAGCGAACGTTGGATATGTCAGTTTCATTACTTGCAGAGTAGCATAGCATCATATATAGTCATAGTCTAGGTTTGGATTTGAACCAGCTACAGGAGCACGTCTCTCTTTTTTCTAAAACTCAGCAACGTCTCTTTACTAGTACACTAGCTTGTTGTGTATGCCTTCTCAAGTCTTTGATTTTCTTTCCCTTTTTTGCGAGGAAGGAAGGAGAACAAAATTAAGAGTTCCTGGGACTCGAACCCAAGACCTCTCAGTTGAAAACCAAGGGTGCTAGTCACTTATGTGGCGAATGTTCCCTGGGAGGAGGAAGACGGACGAATGCATTTTCCTTGCAGTTTTAGTTGCGACACAAGATCAAACGGTCGCAGTTTCGGGAATGTTATCAGGCGAATGAGCCCAGTTTTTCTTTTCTTCCTATATTTAAAAAAGTATGCTACTTGCTGTCGGCTTAGTCAACAAATGATTGTGCCAACCTTGACTGTTGGATTGACATTCAACGTCCGTCATGTTTCTTCAGTCTCTTCTTCCTCGAGCCGCCAAAGCCAAACCAGCGCCAGCGGGACCGCCTGCTCCCGCCTCCCACGGCTAGCTGTGCTGCCGCGCACGCATCGTGGCCACATCGCACCCCAAAACTCTGCGCATCTTTCCTGGCTCCTGTTCGTTCCCGTCCAAAGCCTCACCATCGTCCTCCGCCTTGGTTCGCTTGCCGCGGCGCCGCCCTCTGGTGTTGTCAACATGGTCAACAACCGAGAGGAATAAGGAGATGACTGTACATAGTGAGGATGACAGTCGGGACCCAGCAGCGCGCGTAGTAATTTTGTTTTTTTTTGGACAGAGAAGGGTATCAACTGGGTTGTGCGGGGGCTGTGGCCCGTCTAGCCCAGGCTTTTATTTCATATGTTTAGCACATGACCAGCCCTGTTTGTTTTTTTTTCTTTCTGAAAATGGCTAGCCAGCTATTTTGTTTTTTGCAGAATAACCAACGTAAGCCTACTTGCTTTTCTACGCCCTACTGGGCCGGAAATCTTTCAAGACGAGGAGGGATGCATTTTGCCCAGAAAATGGGCTATAAGTAATAAGAAATGGGCTATAAGTAATAATAAATGGGCTATAAAATGAAAAAATACAGCAAACAGGCAATAGTTCCAAAATACTTTTTTCTTTCAGATCTTGATATTTTAAATTTCATTGTTTTTGTGCGGGTAAAATTTCATTGAATTTAAATTAAGGTATATTTAGTTTGAAAATTAATTTGAATCTGGCTAGAAATTTCGGGTTGTATGCTGTTTGGGACAGATTTGGAGGCTGACTTGTGGGTCTACTAGGTTGACGTGAACGAAAGGCTTTGTCAACTTAGTCCACAAATGATTCTAGCAACAGTGACCGTTGGATGTTAATCCAACAGCCGTGCTGCTTCTTCAATATCCGATCTTCTTGCTCCATCCACCCAAACCAGCGCCGGTGGGACTGCCTGCTCCCGCCTCCCATGGCCGGTTGTGCTGCCGCACAGGCCGCACCGCCCCACCCTACTTCATTGCTGGCCAGGCCATTCCTTTACTCACCCACACCTCCTGTTATTTTCCAGCGATAGCAGCCAGACCAGTAAACCCTCATACTCCCCACCGCGTTGGCAACCATTGCCGAGTCTTCCCCGGCTCCATGTCGTTCCCTTCCTAGGCCTTGCCGTCGTCCACCACCATGGTGCTCTCGACGCGGCCTGGTCAACATGGTCAACGAACGACATCCATCGAACGTGGACTGTACGTGGAGAGGCTGACAGATGGGTCCACGGCCGCACACAAGGAAATGCCTCCTTATTACGCGCAAAATAATGATTCCTCCACCTGACATCTGGGACCCATCGGAAGGGCCTCTGTATTTCATGAAAAAACGTGCCCCCCGCTGACAGGTCGGACCGACCAGCTATCTTCGCACGCAAGGAAGTGCCTCCTTATTACGCACAAAAAATGAATACTCGCCCTGCCAGCTGGAACCCAGCATAGTGGGAGGCTGACTTGTGGGCCTACCAAGTTGATGGGGACGGAGGGCTTTGTCAACTTAGTCAATATGAACGATTCTAGCTCCAGTTACCGTACGATGTTCATCCAACGGCCGTAGTGCTTCTTCAACCTCTGGTCTTCTTGCTCCAGCCGCCCAAACCAGCGCCGGTCGTGTCGCGTGCTCCTGCCTCCCGTGGCCGGCTGTGATGTCGCGGAGGCCTCACCACCCCCTACTACTCCCACCGTTGGCCAGGCCATCCCTCTACTCACCCACACCTCCTGTTTGCGGCAACCTCACACTGCAGCCGAACCAGTGAACCCTCGTACTCCTCTCCGCGTGGGCATCCACTGTTGCGTCTTCCCCGGCTCCGTGTCGTCCCCTTCCTAGGCCTCGTCGTCGTCCACCGCCTTGGTGCTCTTAGCGCGGCGTGGTCAATGTGGTCAACGACCAACTTCCATTGGAAGAGTACTATACGTGGAGAGGCTGACAACTAGGTCCACGGCCGCAGAAAGGAAGTGCCTCCTTATTACACGGAAAATAATGATTCCTCCACCTGACAGCAGGGACCCACCGAACGGGCAACCGTATTTCATGAAAAAAAACATTTCCCCCCTGACTGCTGGGACCCACCAGCTACATCTTCGCACGCAAGGAAGTGCGTCCGGGCAAAAAAACGATTCGCCCCCCTGACTGCTGGGACCCACCAGCTACATCTTCGCACGCAAGGAAGTGCCTGACAGTCGGGACCCACCTGGTCAAAGCGTACGTAACGTGGTCATTCTAGTTGCAAACGTGTACGTACATACTGGTTGATGTAGAGGCGTGCACGTGTCGTAGTAGAGGCGCACACGCAGCATGTACACGTACGTACAGCGGCCAAGGTGCAAGAAAGTAAATACGGCCATGTACGTACATACGGGCGGGGTCTCGAACGCCTACTCGCGCATACATACGGCCAGGTCTCATGTACATGGCTGGGTCAGAACGAAGAAACTGTGTCGTCGTCGTGTTCATGGGGAGGCAACAGAATGCGTCATGTTCATCGGGAGGCAACGGAACGCGTGGGAGCCAACGGGCTTGGATGGAACAGCCGATGGAAACAAGTCTTGGCGTACCGCACAATGGAGGAAACGGCCTTGTGTTCGATCGGACACGTTCGAAACGGGATCCTGTTCATCGGGAGGGGTCTGGCATACCGCAAAACGGAGGAAACGGACTTGTTTTGGACCTCCTACGGTCGAAACGGGGTCCTGTTGATCGGGAGGGGTGTGGAGTACCGCAAAATGGAGGAAACGAACTTGTGTTGGAGCGCTATGGTCGAAACGGGGGTCCTGTTCATCGGGAGGGGTGTGGCGTACTGCAAAACTGGACTCATGGGATACTGTTCATCTCCACCGTCGACCTCCTCCAGCCTTCACGGGCTACTGTTCATCCACCGTCGACCTCCTCCAGCCTCCACCTACGACTGTTCATCCACGGGCTCCTGTTCATCCAGCCTCCACCGCGCGCTACTCCACCGGCTACTGTTCAACCAGCTCTCTCCACGGGCTCCTGTTCAATCACCCCTCCACGGGCTAGTGTTCATCCAGCCCTCCACCATCTACTGTTCATCCAGCCCTCCACCATCTACTGTTCATCCAGACCTCCACGGGGTCGTCCTGTTCATCCAGCCTCCACGGGGTCCTGTTCATCTAGCCCCAACCGGCTCGATCATCGGGGTCCTGCTCATCCAGAGGCAACACCACGGGGTCCTGTTCATCCACCCCCACCGGGAACTGTTCATCCAAACCCCCCAGCAACACTCACTGTTCATCAAGGGAAGGAGGCAGCAGGGTTCGATCGGCTTCAGTTAGTAGCAGTAGCGAAGGAATCACTCGGTTTCAGTATTGTAGCTAGTGAAATCGCTCGGGTTCAGTTAGAGCCCAACACCTCACTCGGGTTCAGTTAGAGCCCAACTCCTCGCACACACGCACGTACATGTACGAAAGAAACGTGCATCGCTCGGGCCCCGACCACCCACCGTAACCGGGAACTCCCCGAAATTTTCCTCGCCCTCGCTTCTACCATGGTTTTTTCTGTCATGGACGGCCCAAAGAATGTCATGCAGCTGCGTATCTGGCCCGCCCAGGACGAAAAGCCCATTTTCTGTCATGATTTTTTGTCATAGAAGTAGGAGCCCACCACATCTATGATGATACCGGGTTTTATCACAATTATCGTCATAGAAGTGTCATAAGTATGACAAAAGAAATTCGTTCGGCCCAAAATGTCACGGATGTGCCTTTTTTTGTAGTGGTGACAGTGTTCATGAATTTGGCTGAAAGTACAAAGAGGAGAATTGGTGATGCGGATTACATCCTGTGTCCATGTACTGATTGTGCCAATACAGAGTCTCATGAAGTTGCAGATGTCCAAATGCACTTAGTCTCTAGGGGATTCATGGATGGATATACACGTTGGACCAGACACGGTGAAGAGGAGGTCATGGATGAAGATACCCAGGGCAGCGAGATGCCAAACCCTGATTAGTGTCACATGGATGTTGATTCTAACATCGGGGCAGAGGCATCAAGCTACCAATGGAACACCGAAAAGCCGAAATGCCCACTGGAAAACCAAGACATCGACGCAGATGACAAGGATCTTGATATGCTAGATTTTGCTGCTATGATTGCAGATTTCAAGGGCCCAAAAAAGGATATGATTGGGTACAAGGACCTGCCAACCATTGATGTGGACTCCAAGAAAGAATTGTATCCAGGTTGGAAAAAGAAATATTCTAGGTTGAGTGCCACCCTGGCGCTTCTATGATTTAAAGCAGCAAACGGTCTATCAAACAAGGGCTTCATAGAGATGTTAGGTCTTTTCAAAGAAATTCTTCCGAAAGATAATGTGCTCCCCAGAAGCACGAATGAAGCGAAGAAAATTGTTTGTCCATTGGAACTTGAAGTACATAAGATACCCGCTTGTGTGAATCATTTTATATTGTACCGTGGTGAGTACAAAGATTTACGTGCATGTCCCACATGCAAGCATGCACGATACAAGCGCATGAGAGCAAAGGACAAGTACAAATTGGACGACGATATCAAGACAGGAATCCGGTCAAGGTTGTTTGGTACCTGCCTTTAATTCCAAGGTTGAGGCGTTTGTTTGCAAACCCTAGAGAGGCAAAGAGGTTGTGGTGGCATCATCATCAGCGAATTGCGGATAGGTTTATGAGGCACCCAAAAGATGGGGCTCAATGGGAATTAATCGACAAAAAGTTTGAAAAATTTGCCAAGGATCCTAGAAGTATCCTCTGCTTCTTCTGCTTCTTCTGTGCCGAGTTCATTAGGTTTTCGTATCCTCTGCTTCTTCTTTTCGGTAGCGGCTTCGGCGCCGGTACCTTCCCCGCCGGTATCTTCCCCGCCGGTCTCAGCGCCGCCATCGGTCTTGGCGTCAGTACCATCATCGAGGCCGCCCTACAACCTTGAATGGTCTTAGCAGACAAAAAGTCAAGGTATTGTCGTTCACCCTCATAATCCATCTCGCCTGCATCGTGGTCTCTTCGTTGTTTGACATGTTTCCTATGATTAAGTCTCCTCTTTTAATTCTAAAACTATAATAAAATGGGAAATGACATAAAAAAGGTCTATGGTTTGTCGGAATGCCATTTCATTCCTGTCGCAGCAAATCTCGACACTCGATATGCCTACTTTCTAGCACAAGTCATGCCAAAATTCACGGGAAATTCTTGCTATGACCTTTGCTAAAAGTGGACATATCAAGCGCGTGAAATTCATCGGAACGGAAATGAATCAACATTCCGGTGAAACATAGACCACTCGGATCATTTACCCGCACATAACCATGATTTTCCAAATATCACATGTCCAAATTCCAAACATCACATGTCCAAATCACATGTCCACATATCAAATGTCCACTTCAAGTTTGCATATAACAGCAAGAAAAATATAGAACTTGAAACTAAATTCAGCCTACATAAATTTCTGTCTTAATTTGAAGCATAGCTAAATTTCTGTCCTAATTTGAAAACCTAGTTAATTTCCTACTAATTAACCAGGTTCATACTACCTAATCTGTCCTAGGGTAAGTACTAATTCACCTAGGGTTAATAAATTCTATTTTATATTTAAATAACAACAATTGCTTTAACTAAAAAATTAAATACCTAGAATTTTGTTAACTACACCTAAAATACCTAGAATTCATTTAACCCATAATAATTCTTTTTTTTAACTAGGGTTCATACCAACTAAGTACCACTTGAAAGAATCCTAGGGTTCATACTAATTCATACTAAATAGCACTAAATGGCTAGGGTTCATATTAACAGAGAGAGAGAGAGAGAGAGAGAGAGCAGAGAGCAGAGAAGAGGGGAGGGGAGAGGGCTTACAGAGGGCAGAGAGAGAGGTGGGGTCGGGGGAGACAGCGCGGCACCGACACGAGGCGGGGTCGGGGGAGATGACGACTCCGGCGAGGGCGAGGGAGAGGGAGATGGCGCGGCACCGAGGCGAGGCGGGGTCGGGGGGACGATGACTGCGACGAGGTTGAGGGAGAGGGCAGGACTCCAGTGAGGTCGACGGCGAGGGCAGGGCTCCGGCGCTCGAGGCAGGGGCGCGACAAGGGCATAGGCTCCGGCTGCGATGAGGGGGGCAGAGAGTGGGGATTTGGGGGAAGAAGCAGAGGCGGGAAGCCCGTGGGAGGTGGAGGGGGTTAAGTCAACATAGCAGTAGCACATTTCCTCAAAACGCGCTATAGCTAAGGTAGCAGCGTGTTTTACCAAACAGCGCTACTGCTATCACCCGTAGCTATAGCGCATTTTGCCGAACAGCGCTACTACTATCCAACATAACTACAACGCTTTTCCCAAAAAAACGCTACTACTATCACCAGTACCTATAGCAGTTTTCTTATTTGTTTCTTCTATTTTATTTTCCTTTATTTTCTCTTCCTTTTCATTTCTTTTCCTTTTTTCCCGAGAGCAGGAATGAAAGGAAGGTGATACAATGTATATAACTAAGGCGATATATATTGCATCATTGGATGGTTAAGTATGTATACAAAATAGGAACATATATATTACATCATTTGACCCATGCATAATGGTTAAGTGTGTACACAAAATAGGAACATATATATTACATCATTTGACCGATAATGGTTTCTCAGCGTCGACATTTTCGTTTTTGAGTGAGCTTCTTTCCCTTCTTGTTCGTTGACGAATAATTGAGACCCTGATGTGACGTTTCCTTTTCCATGGAGTATGATCTTTCTTAGGTAATGTAGTATTGATTCTTGTTTTGACGTATACTTCATCGTCATCGTCATCGTCATCTTCCCTCATTGGGTTGTCGTACTGGTCGTAGTCTTCCTCGTTGGCGCCTCCATCCATTCCAATGATATTTCTTTTGCCTCTCCTCACGACAACATGGTCGGGATTGCTCAGGTTGGTTATGAAGAAGCATTGGGTCATGTGCTTAGCGTGTACCCATAGCTCGTCTTTTGCGATTGCATTCATGCTAGCGCTCTTGTTATTGGGTATAGTCATGGTAGTGAAATACCGGTTTTCTCTTTCGACATTCTTAGCCCATCTGACACGTAACATCGTCGCGCTGTGCAGTCCAGATTAGTCAAGCTCCCATATCTCCTCGACCCTTCCGTAAAATATCTCAGTTGTGCCGTTGTTGCTGTCGGTCATGCATTCCATCGTCACCCCTGAGTTCTGAAAATCACTGTTCATATCTTTGGCCTCCGTGTACAATGTGTATCCATTGATATCGTATGCCTGATAGGTGACGAGGTTGGGCGAGGGGCCATGTGCTAAGGCGTATATGATCAATCCGTCCTTAGAGCCCTCTTTCGGGGGATTAGCAAGAATATGCTCTTTGAACCAATGCAAGAAAGTGGAGTTGTGCTCTCTAGTAACTTCGGCAACCGTCCTGCATACCCCCTGGTCACAATACTTCTTTGTGATAGTTTCTTTCTGCAGTGTCACAAAAGGATCTACCTGGTCTAGGTGTTGTAGCACTACCAACTTTGCTCTGTCAAACTCGTTGCGTTGATCTAAGTAGGCCACATGCAATTCCCTGCGATCGTTGGAGTGACCTTCTCCTTCGAGCCTCCCAACATGCTTATTAACGGGCAAACCAACACCATGCGGCTGGTCTGCGCCATATAGAAAATTATCGCAGAAAGAGATGCACTCTTGTGTCAGATAGCCCTGGATGATGCTTCCATCCGGACAGGATGTTGGGGAATGTAGTAATTTCAAAAAATTTCCTACGCACACGCAAGATCATGGTGATGGTATAGCAACAAGAGGGGGAGTGTATCTTCATACCCTTGAAGATCGCTAAGCGGAAGCGTTTATCAACACGGTTGATGTAGTCGTACGTCTTCACGATCCGACCGATCCAAGTACCGAACGCACGGCACCTCCGAGTTCTGCACACGTTCAGCTCAATGACGTCCTCGCCTTCTCGATCCAGCAAGAAGGCGGAAGTAGTAGATGAGTTCCGCAGCACGACGGCGTGGTAGCGGTGTTGGTGAAGAACAATTTCGCGAGGCTTCGCCTAAGCACTACGAAAACTATGACGGAGGATAAACTAGAGGGGCGGGGTTGCGGCACACGGCTTGGTGTTTCTTGATGTGTCTTTGGTGCTAGCCCTACCCCTCTATTTATATGTTGAGCCTTGGGGTGAAACTTGGAGTAAAAGCCTCCACAAAGTCGGTTTCACCCGAAGGCAAGAGTCCTTCTCGGACTCGGGGCGACGCTGGGGTTCGGCGTCTAGACCCAGACGCCAGGGACCCTGGCGTCTAGCCCCTGGACTCCGCAAAACTTCCTTTTGCGCTTTCCAAAAACCTTGTGGGCTTTCCCCTTTGGCCCAAATAATGTGTTCTCGTACCCAAACATTTCGGGAAACATCTAGAACCCCTTCCGGTGAATTCCGGAACCCTTCCGGAGATCAAACACTATTATTCCATATATCAAAGTTTATTTCCGGACTATTCCGGAGTTCCTCGTCATGTCCATGATCTCATTCGAGACTCCGAACAACATTCGGTTACCAACATGCATAACTCATATAATACTATATCGTAAACGAAACGTTAAGCGTGCGGACCCTACGGGTTCGAGAACTATGTAGACATGACCTAAAACTGTTCTCGATCAATAACCAATAGCGGGACCTGGATGCCCATATTGGTTCCTACATATTCTACGAAGATCTTTATCGGTCAAACCGCATAACAACATACGTTGTTCCCTTTGCCATCGGTATGTTACTTGCCCGAGATTTGATCGTTGGTATCCAATACCTAGTTCAATCTCGTTACCGGCAAGTCTCTTTACTCGTTCTGTAATTCATCATCTCATAACTAACTCATTAGTTATAATGCTTGCAAGGCTTAAGTGATGAGTATTACCGAGAGGGCCCATAGATACCTCTCCAGACAATCGGAGTGACAAAACCTAATCTCGAAATCGCCAACTCAACATGTACCTTTGGAGACACTGTATTGCTCCTTTATAATCACCCGATTCGTTGTGACGTTTGGTAGTACCAAAGTGTTCCTCCGTAAGCGGAAGTTGCATAATTCTCATAGTTACAGGAACATGTATAAGTCATGAAGAAAGCAATAGCGAGAATACTAAGCGATCAAGTGCTAAGCTAACGGGATGGGTCATGTCAATCACATCATTCTCCTAATGATGTGATCCCATTAATCAAATGACAACACATGTCTATGGTTAGGAAACATAACCATCTTTGATTAATGAGCTAGTCAAGTAGAGGCATACTAGTGACTATATGTTTGTCTATGTATTCACACATGTATCATGTTTCCGGTTAATACAATTCTAGCATGAATAATAAACATTTATCATGATATGAGGAAATAAATAATAACTTTATTATTGCCTCTAGGGCATATTTCCTTGATCTCCCACTTGCACTAGAGTCAATAATCTAGATTACATAGTAATGATTCTAACACCCATGGAGTCTTGGTGTTGATCATGTTTTGCTCGTGAGAGAGGCTTAGTCAGCGGATTCGCAACATTCAGATCCGTATGTATCTTGCAAATCTCTATGTCTCCCACTTGGACTTGGTCCCGAATGGAATTAGGCGTCTCTTGATGTGCTTGGTCCTCTTGTGAAATCTGGATTCCTTTGCCAAGGCAATTGCACCAGTATTGTCACAGAAGATCTTCATTGGTCCCGATGCACTAGGTATGACACCAAGATCGGAAATGAACTCCTTCATCCAGACTCCTTCATTCGCCGCTTCAGAAGCAGCTATGTACTCCGCTTCACATGTAGATCCCGCTACGACTCTTTGTTTTGAACTGCACCAACTTACAGCTCCACCGTTTAATATAAACACGTATCCGTTTTGCGATTTAGAATCGTCCGGATCAGTGTCAAAGCTTGCGTCGACGTAACCATTTACGACTAGCTCTTTGTCACCTCCATATACGAGAAACATATCCTTAGTCCTTTTCGGTATTTGGGATGTTCTTGACCGCTGTCCGATGATCACTCTGGATTACTTTGGTACCTACCTGCCAAGCTTATTGCTAAGCATCGTCGGTGCGGTACACGACATTGCATACATGATAGAGCCTATGGCTGAAGCATAGGAACTTCTTTCATTTTCTCTCTATCTTCTGCTTTGTGGTCGGGCATTGAGTTCGACTCAACTTCACACCTTGTAGCACAGGCAAGAATCCTTTCTTTGCACGATCCATTTTGAACTTTTCAAAATTTTGTCAAGGTATGTGCTTTGTGAAAGTCCTATTAAGCGTCTTGATCTATCTCTATAGATCTTGATGCCCAATATGTAAGCAGCTTCACGAGGTCTTTCATTGAAAAAATTTATTCAAGTATCCCTTTATGCTATCCAGAAATTCTATATCATTTCCAATTAATAATATGTCATCAACATATAAAACTAGAAATGCTTCTGAGCTCCCACTCACTTTCTTGTAAATCTGAGGCTTCTCCAAAAGTCTGTATAAAACCATATCTTTGATCACCTTTGTCAAAGCGTTTATTCCAACTCGAGATGCTTGCACCAGTCCATAAATGGAGCGCTGGAGTTTGCACACTTTGTCGGCACCTTTTGGATCAACAAAACCTTGAGCTGCATCATATACAACTCTTCTTCTAGAAATCCATTCAAGAATGCAGTCTTGACATCCATTTGCCAAATTTCATAATCATGAAATGCAGCAATAGCCAACATGATTGAGACAGACTTAAGCATCGCCACGGGTGAGAAAGTCTCATCGTAGTCAACCCCTTGAACTTGTCGAAAACCTTTCGCAACAAGTCGAGCTTTGTAAACGATAACATTACCATCGGCGTCGGTCTTCTTCTTAAAGATCCATTTATTCTCAATGGCTTGCCGATCATTGGGCAAGTCAACCAAAGTCCATACTTTGTTTTCATACATGGATCCTATCTCAGATTTCATGGCCTCTAGCCATTTTGCGGAATCTGGGCTCATCATCGCTTCCTCATAGTTTGTAGGTTCATCATGGTCAAGTAACATGACTTCGAACAGGATTTCCGTACCACTCAGTGCGGATCTTACTCTAGTAGACCTACGAGGTTGAGAGAAACTTGATCTGAAGTTTCATGATCAATATCATTAGCTTCCTCACTAATTGGTGTAGTCGTCACGGGAACCGGTTCTTGTGATGAACTATTTTCAATAAGGGAGTAGATCTGATTATCTCATCAAATTCTACCTTCCTCCCACTCACTTCTTTCGAGAGAAACTCCTTCTCTAGAAAGGATCCGAATTAACAACGAAAATCTTGCCCTCGGATCTGTGATAGAAGGTGTACCCAATAGTCTCTTTTGGGTATCCTATGAAGACACATTTTTCGATTTGGGTTCGAGCTTATCTGGTTGAAGTTTCTTCACATAAGCATCGCAGCCCCAAACTTTGAGAAATGACAACTTTGGTTTCTTGCCAAACCACAGTTCATAAGGCGTCGTCTCAGCGGTTTTGATGGTGCCCTATTTAGCGTGAATCGGCCGTCTCTAAAGCATAACCCCAAAACGATAGCGGTAAATCGGTAAGAGACATCATAGATCGCACCATATCAAGTAAAGTACGATTACGACGTTCGGACACACCATTTCGTTGTGGTGTTCTACTTCACTCTGAAATTCTTTGAACTTTTCACATTGTTTCAAATGTAAGCCAAACTCGTAACTCAAATATTCTCCTCCACGATCAGATCGTAGAAATTTTATTTTCTTGTTACGATGATTTTCTACTTCACTCTGAAATTCTTTGAACTTTTCAAATGTTTCAGACTTGTGTTTCATTAAGTAGATATACCCATATCTGCTCAAATCATCTGTGAAGGTGAGAAAATAACGATATCCGCCACGAGCCTCAACATTCATCGGTCCACATACATCGTATGTATGATCTCCAACAAATCTGTTGCTCTCTCCATAGAACCGGAGAAGCGGTGTTTTGGTCATCTTGCCCATGAGGCACGGTTCATAAGTACCAAGTGATTCATAATCAAGTGATTCGAAGTCCATCGGTATGGAGTTTCTTCATGCGTTTTACATCGATATGACCTAAGCGGCGAGTGCCACAAATATGTTGCACTATCATTATCAACTCTGCATCTTTTGGCTTCAACATTATGAATATGTGTGTCACTACTATCGAGATTCAATAAAATAGACCACTCTTCAAGGGTGCATGACCATAAAAGATATTACTCATATAAATAGAACAACCATTATTCTCGATTTAAATGAATAACCGTCTCGCATCAAACAAGATCCAGATATAATGTTCATGCTCAGCAGGCACCAAATAACAATTATTCAGGTCTAAAACTAATCCCGATGGTAGATGTAGAGGTAGCGTGCCGACCGCGATCACATCGACTTTGGAACCATTTCCCAGCGCGATCGTCACCTCGTCCTTAGCTAATCTTCGCTTAATCGTAGTCCTGTTTGAGTTGCAAATGTTAGCAATGAACCGGTATCAAATACCAGTGCTCTGCGAGCATTAGTAAGGTACACATCAATAACATGTATATCACATATACCTTTGTTCACTTTGCCATCCTTCTTATCCGCCAAATACTTGGGGCAGTTCCGCTTCGATGTCGATCGCTTGCAGTAGAAGCACTCAGTTTCAGGCTTAGGTCCAGACTTGGGTTTCTTCTCTTGAGCAGCAACTTGTTTGCTGTTCTTTTTGAAGTTCCCCTTCTTCTTTCCTTTGGCCCTTTTCTTGAAACCAGTGGTCTTGTTGACCATCAACACTTGATGCTCCTTTTTGATTTCTACCTCCGCGGCTTTCAGCATTGCGAAGAGCTCGGGAATAGTCTTGTTCATCCCTTGCATATTATAGTTCATCACAAAGCTCTTGTAGCTTGGTGGCAGTGATTGGAGAATTCATCAATGGCGCTATCATCCGGAAGATTAACTCCCGGTTGAATCAAGTGATTATTATACCGGACATTTTGAGTATATGCTCCTTGTGAACTGTTCTCCTCCATCTTGCAGCTGTAGAACTTATTGGAGACTTAATATCTCTCAATCCGGGCATTTGCTTGAAATATTAACTTCAACTCTGGAACATCTCATATGCTCCATGAGCGTTCAAAAGCGTCGTTGAAGACCGGTTCTAAGCCGTAAAGCATGGCACATTGAACTATCGAGTAGTCATCGACTTTGCTCGCGCAGACGTTCTTAACGTCGTCGGTTACATCAGCAGCGAGCACTGGCACCCAGCGGTGCTTCGGGGCGTAACTTTTACGTGCAACAATGAGGATAATCCTCGAAGTTACGGACACGATCCGTGTAATTGCTACCATCATCTTTCAACTTTGCTTTCTCAAGGGCGCATTAAAATTCAACGGAACAACACACGAGCCATCTATCTACAAACAAACATAGACAAGCAAAATACTATCGGTACTAAGTTCATGATAAATTTAAGTTCGATTAATCATATTACTTAAGAACTCCCACTTAGGCAGACATCTCTCTAGTCATCTAAGTGATCACGTGATCCAAATCAACTAAACCATGTCCGATCATCACGTGAGATGGAGTAGTTTCAATGGTGAACATCTCTATGTTGATCATATCTACTATATGATTCACGCTCAACCTTTCGGTCTCCGTGTTCGAGGCCATATCTGTATATGCTAGGCTCGTCAAGTATAACCTGAGTATTCGCGTGTGCAACTGTTTTGCACCGTTGTATTTGAGCGTAGAGCCTATCACACGATCATCACGTGGTGTCTCAAAGACGAAGAACTTTCATAGCGGTGCATACTCGGGAGAACACTTCTTGATAATTAGTGAGAGATCATCTTAAAATGCTACCGTCAATCAAAGCAAGATAAGATGCATAAAGGATAAACATCACATGCAATCAATATAAGTGATATGACATGGCCATCATCATCTTGTGCTTGTGATCTCCATCTTCGAAGCACCGTCATGATCACCATCGTCACCGGCGCGACACCTTGATCTCCATCGCAGCATCGTTGTCGTTTACGCCATCTATTGCTTCTACGACTATCGCTACCGCTTAGTGATAAAGTAAAGCAATTACAGGGCGTTTGCATTTCATACAATAAAGCGACAACCATATGGCTCCTGCCGATTGGCGATAACCGGTTACAAAACATGATCATCTCATACAATAAAATATAGTATCACGTCTTGACCATATCACATCACAACATGCCTGCAAAAACAAGTTAGGCGTCCTCTACTTTGTTGTTGCAAATTTTACGTGGCTGCTACGGGCTTAGCAAGAACCGTTCTTACCTACGCATCAAAACCACAGCGATAGTTTGTCAAATAGACTCCGTTTTAACCTTCACAAGGACGGGCGTAGCCACACTCAGTTCAACTAAAGTGAGAGAGCAGACACCGCCGGTCACCTTTAAGCACGAGTGCTCGTAGCAGTGAAACCAGTCTCGCGTAAGCGTCTGGCGTAATGTCGGTCCGGGCGCTTCATCTCACAATACCGCTGAACCAAAGTATGACATCTTTGGTAGGCGGTATGACTTATATCGTCCACAACTCACTTGTGTTCTACTCGTGCATATAACATCAGCGCATAAAACCTAGGCTCGGATGCCCTTTGTTGGGGAGCGTAGTAATTTCAAAAAATTTCCTACGCACACGCAAGATCATGGTGATGGTATAGCAACAAGAGGGGGAGTGTATCTTCATACCCTTGAAGATCGCTAAGCGAGCGTTTATCAACGCGGTTGATGTAGTCGTGCGTCTTCACGATCCGACCGATCCAAGTACCGAGCATACGGCACCTCGAGTTACGCACACGTTCAGCTCGATGGCGTCCTCGCCTTCTAGATCCAGCAAGGCGGGCGAAGTAGTAGATGAGTTCGGCAGCACGACGGCGTGGTGGCGGTGTTAGTGAAGAACAATTTCGCGAGGCTTCGCCTAAGCACTATGAAAACTATGACGGAGGATAAACTAGAGGGGCGGGGTTGCGGCACACGGCTTAGTGTTTCTTGATGTGTCTTTGGTGCTAGCCCTACCCTCTATTTATATGTTGATCCTTGGGGTGAAACTTGGAGTAAAAGCCTCCACAAAGTCGGTTTAACCCGAAGGCAAGAGTCCTTCTCGGACTCGGGGCGACGCCGGGGTTCCGGCGTCTGGACCCGGATGCCGAGACCTGGCGTCAGCCCCTGGACTCATAAAACTTCCTTTGCGCTTTCCAAAACCTTGTGGGCTTTCCCTTTGGCCCAAATAACGTGTTCTCGTACCCAAACATTTGAAACATCCGAACCCCTTAGGTGAATTCGGAACCCTTAGGAGATCAAACACTATTATTCCATATATCAAAGTTTATTTCCGGACTATTAGGAGTTCCTCGTCATGTCCATGATCTCATCCGAAACTCGAACAACATTCGTTACCAACATGCATAACTCATATAATACTATATAAATCAGCTAAAGCGTTAAGCGTGCGGACCCTACGGGTTCAAGAACTATGTAGACATGACCTAAAACTGTTCTCGGTCAATAACCAATAGCGGGACTGGATGCCCATATTGGTTCCTACATATTCTCGAAGATCTTTATCGGTCAAACCGCATAACAACATCGTTGTTCCCTTTGTCATCGGTATGTTACTTGCCCGAGATTTGATCGTCGGTATCCAATACCTAGTTCAATCTCGTTACCGGCAAGTCTCTTTACTCGTTCTATAATTCGTCATCTCATAACTAACTCATTAGTTATAATGCTTGCAAGGCTTAAGTGATGAGTATTACCGAGAGGGCCCAGAGATACCTCTCCGACAATCGGAGTGACAAAACCTAATCTCGAAATACGCCAACTCAACATGTACCTTTGGAGACACCTGTATTACTCCTTTATAATCACCCAGTTACGTTGTGATGTTTGGTAGTACCCAAAGTGTTCCTCCGGTAAACGGGAGTTGCATAATTCTCATAGTTACAAGAACATGTATAAGTCATGAAGAAAGCAATAGCAGAATACTAAGCGATCAAGTGCTAAGCTAACGGGATGGGTCATGTCAATCACATCATTCTCCTAATGATGTGATCCCATTAATCAAATGACAACACATGTCTATGGTTAGGAAACATAACCATCTTTGATTAATGAGCTAGTCAAGTAGAGGCATACTAGTGACTATATGTTTGTCTATGTATTCACACATGTATCATGTTTCTGGTTAATACAATTCTAGCATGAATAATAAACATTTATCATGATATGAGGAAATAAATAATAACTTTATTATTGCCTCTAGGGCATATTTCCTTCACAGGACATGTTACAAATGAATCCTTTGACGATCCCTCTCGAATGGCATCATGCTGTGCAGGAATGACGGCCCCATGTCTATTATGTCGTCCACAATATGGACACACAGATGCACCATGACGTCAAAGAACGCGGGGTGGGAAGTACATCTCAAGCTCATTTAGTATCACAATGATCTCTTCCTGTAGCCTTCGGAGCTGCTTCACACTAATCGTTTTTCAAGAGATGACGTTAAAAAAGTTGCAGAGACCAATAAGCGTGTCATGACGTGCTTGTCTATTATCCTTCTAAGGGCAACAGGTAGTATCCGCGTCATCATCACATGACAGTCATGGGACTTCATCCCGCTAAACCTTTTCTTATTTGTGTCTAGAAATCTGCTTATCTTCCCTTAGTAACGAGAACTAACTTTGATTCCGGTAAGGCACTTGAAGAATTGATCGATCTCAGCCGGACTTAAGGTGAAGCAAGAAGGGGGCAAAAATCCTCTTTCTTTACTTTTTTGCCCTTCTTCTCCCATGCCTCTATCTCCATCTCTATCTCCTCTGATTTTTTACGGGGCAGCATGAGCAGATCTGCCCTGATCTCCAAATCTTTCAAGTTTTTCTTGCCATTAGCCCATCATTGGTCTTATCAGGCATGTTCATCAGTGTCGCAACCAAGCTCTCAAGAACATTCTTACAGATATGCATTTGATCAAGGCAATGAGGCGTGTCGAGTTTGTGCCAGTACTCCAAGTCCCAAAAAACAGACCTCGTCTTCCATACCTTTAGCAGCGGCTCCAGCGCCTTTTTCATCGTCTTTCCCAACGGGGGTGCTATTCCTAGTTCTTCAACAGCTCATCAATTTCGGCGTCGCTCCGCTTACGTGGAGGTCCTCGATGCTCAGCCTCACCATTGAATAGATCTCCATGGTTTCTCCACGGGTCGTCCTTCCCGGGCCATTTTTGATGCTCCATGTACACGATTTTCCCAAACCCACCATCTTTCCTTGACGTTAGCTACTGAGACATCGTATCATCCATGCACCGCGTGCATCCAAAATATACATGGCACACCTGGCCAGTGACATATCTGTAAACGAGATAGTCATGCATCGTTGTGATCAGTGTGGCTCTCATATAGAAATACTCGCATTTGTTGGCATCCCATGTCTTGGCCGGTGTTTTCCATAATGTGTCTAACTCCTCTTGAAGTAGCCCCAGATACAGATTAATATTATTTCCCGGTTGTTTCGGCCCTTGAATCAGCATGCTCATGTGTATGTACTTCGACTTCATGCACAATCAGGAGGAGGTTGTACATCCATACAAACAAGGTCCATGTGCTATGGTTGGTATTCTGGTTGCCAAGCAGATTCATGCCATCGGTACACGCGCCGAGCACGATGCTCCTTGCATCACATGTGAAATACCGATATTCGGCATTGAACACTCTCCACTGGCTTCCATCCATGACGTGTCTTAGCTTCGGATCATATCCATCGTCTGGAATTGTCCTCTCCGTGTGCCCATGCATGAGCTTCGCTTCCTTGGGATCTACAAAATAATGTTGCAGACAGGGAGTGATCGGTAAGTACCATACAACTTTCTTGGGAGATTTCTTATGGGCCTTCTTGTATCGAGAAGCATTGTACACTGGACAACTGGTTTTTCCGTGTACTCCTTCTGATACATTATGCAATCGTTGATGCATGCATGGTATCTAACGTGTGGCAGATCAAGAGGGCACACGATCTTCTTCGCCTCATCCACACTAGTAAGACACAGATTCCCCATGGGAAGAACATCCTTTAGGTACTTGAGAAGCTCATTGAGGCTAGTGTCGGTCCATTCTTTTAGCCTTCTTTTTCAGAAGTTCAAGCATGAAACTCAAGTGGGCCACCTCGGGATCGCAACCATCATACAATGGAGTGTTCGATTCTACCACCAGTTGTTGCAGCTTGGCCTCCTCTCTAGAAGCAGCTCTGTCAGTACTCATCTCCTTGCGAAGCAGTGCTTGAAGATGAGGGTCCCGCATGATTGAACTTTGTACCGACGAAGTTTGCGGCGTGGAGTCCATGTTTTCTCTGCCGCCACGTCAGGCCCCTTCTCCACCGCCATGTCCAGCCCCTTTTCCGCCGCCATGTCCGGCCTCTTCCCCGCTGCCATGTCCGGCCCCTTCTCTGCCGCCTTTATCGGTCATCTCTTCTTCTTGCCCCGTGTCGTCATTCCCTGCGCCATTGGCGTCCTCATCATCATCCTTAACTTCAATTATCCACCGAGTATAGCCATCCATGAAACCAGTCATGAGCAGGTGCGTCATCACACAACCATCATCATAGGGGTCGAGCCAAACTCCTCCTTTGCATCTTCGACACGGACATAAAATCTCTGTCCGATTATTTTCTTTCATGTCCTGCACCACCGACCACAACCACCTATCCACCATCGTTCCACCTGTTGGGGAACGTAGTAATTTCAAAAAATTTCCTACGCACACGCAAGATCATGGTGATGGTATAGCAACAAGAGGGGGAGTGTATCTTCATACCCTTGAAGATCGCTAAGCGGAAGCGTTTATCAACGCGGTTGATGTAGTCGTACGTCTTCACGATCCGACCGATCCAAGTACCGAACGCATACGGCACCTCCGAGTTACGCACACATTCAGCTCGATGGCGTCCTCGCCTTCTCGATCCAGCAAGGCGGGCGAAGTAGTAGATGAGTTCGGTAGCAGCGGCGTGGTGGCGGTGTTGGTGAAGAACAATTTCGCGAGGCTTCGCCTAAGCACTACGAAAACAATGATGGAGGATAAACTAGAGGGGCGGGGTTGCGGCACACGGCTTGGTGTTTCTTGATCTGTCTTTGGTGCTAGCCCTACCCCTCTATTTATATGTTGAGCCTTGGGGTGAAACTTGGAGTAAAGCCTCCACAAAGTCGGTTTCACCCGAAAGGCAAGAGTCCTTCTCGGACTCGGGGCGACGCCGAGGTTCGGCGTCTGGACCCGACGCCGAGGACCTGGCGTCGGCCCTGACTCCATAAAACTTCCTTTTGCGCTTTCCAAAAACCTTGTGGGCTTTCCCCTTTGGCCCAAATAACGTGTTCTCATACCCAAACATTTTGCGAAACATCCGGAACCCCTTCCGGTGAATTCCGGAACCCTTCCGGAGATCAAACACTATTATTCCATATATCAAACTTTATTTCCGGACCATTCCGGAGTTCCTCGTCATGTCTATGATCTCATCCGGGACTCCGAACAACATTCGGTTACCAACATGCATAACTCATATAATACTATATCGTCAACGAAACGTTAAGCGTGCGGACCCTACGGGTTCGATAACTATGTAGACATGACCTAAAACTGTTCTCGGTCAATAACCAATAGCGGGACCTGGATGCCCATATTGGTTCCTACATATTCTACGAAGATCTTTATCGGTCAAACCGCATAACAACATACGTTGTTCCCTTTGTCATCGGTATGTTACTTGCCCGAGATTTGATCGTCGGTATCCTATACCTAGTTCAATCTCGTTACCGGCAAGTCTCTTTACTCGTTTCGTAATGCATCATCCCGTAACCAACTCATTGGTCACATTGCTTGCAAGGCTTATAGTGATGTGCATTACCGAGAGGGCCCAGAGATACCTCTGCGACAATCGGAGTGACAAAACCTAATCTCGAAATCGCCAACTCAACATGTACCTTCGGAGACACTGTAGTACTCCTTTATAATCACCCAGTTACATTGTGACGTTTGGTAGTACCCAAAGTGTTCCTCCGTAAGCGGGAGTTGCATAATCTCATAGTTACGAGGAACATGTATAAGTCATGAAGAAAGCAATAGCAACATACTAAGCGATCAAGTGCTAGGCTAACGGAATGGGTCAAGTCAATCACATCATTCTCCTAATGATGTGATCCCGTTAATCAAATGACAACTCTTTTGTCCATGGCTAGGAAACATAACCATCTCTCGATAAGCGAGCTAGTCAAGTAGAGGCATACTAGTGACACTATGTTTGTCTATGTATTCACACATGTATTATGTTTCCGGTTAATACAATTCTAGCATGAATAATAAACATTTATCATGAAATAAGGAAATAAATAATAACTTTATTATTGCCTCTAGGGCATATTTCCTTGATCTCCCACTTGCACTAGAGTCAATAATCTAGTTCACATCGCCATGTGATTTAACACCAATATTCATATCGTATATGATTAACACCCATAGTTCACATCATCATGTGACCAACATCCAAAGGGTTTACTAGAGTCAATAATCTAGTTCACATCGCTATGTGATTAACACCCAAAGAGTACTAAGGTGTGATCATGTTTTGCTCATGAGAGAAGCTTAGTCAGCAGGTCATCACATTGAGAATCGTATGTATTTTGCAAATATTTTATGTCCACAATGCTCTTGCGGAGCTACTCTAGCTAATTGCTCCCACTTTCAATATGTATCCGGTTGAGACTTAGTGTCATACGGATCGGTGTAAAAGTTTGCACTTGATGTAACTTTTACAACAAACTCTTTTATCACCTCCATAATCGAGAAACATCTCCTTAGTCCTTACTAAGGATATTCTTGACCAATGTCCGATGATCTACTCCTAGATCACTATTGTACTCTCTTGCCAAATTGAGCAAGGTATACAATAGGTGCGGTACATAGCATAGCATACTTTATAGAACCTATGGTGAGGCATAGGGAATGACATTCATTCTCTTTCTTTTTTTCTGCTTTGTGGTCGGGATTTGAGTCTTACTCAATTTCATACCTTTGCAACACAGGCAAGAACTCTTTCTTTAACTGTTCCATTTTGAACTATTTCAAAATCTTGCCAAGGTATGTACTTATTGAAAATCTTATCAAGCGTCTTGATCTATCTCAATAGATCTTGATGCTCAATATGTAAGTAGCTTTTACTGAGGTTTTTTCTTTTTAAAGAACTCCTTTAAAACACTCCTTTATGCTTTGCAGAAAAACTCTACATCATTTCTGATCGACAATATGTCACTCACATATACTAATCAGAAAGGCTGTAGTGCTCCCACTCACTTTATTGTAAATATAGACTTCATCGTAAGTCCATATAATACTATATGCTTTGATCAACTTATCAAAGCGTATATTCCAACTCCGAGATGCTTGCACCAGTCCATAGATGGATCGCTGGAGCTTGCACATTTTATTAGCACCTTTAGGATTGACAAAACCTTCTGGTTGCATCATATACAACTCTTCTTTAATAAATCCATTAAGGAATGCAGTTTTGACATCCATTTGCCAGATTTCATAAAATGTGGCAATTGCTAACATGATTCAGGCAGACTTAAGCATCGATACGAGTGAGAAAATCTCATCATATTCAACACCTTGAACTTGTTGAAAACCTTTCGCAGCAAGTCGAGCTTAGTAGATAGTAACACTACTATCAATGTCCGTCTTCCACTTGAAGATCCATTCATTTAACATGGCTTGCTAATCATCGAGCAAGTCAATCAAAGTCCATACTTTGTTCTTATACATGGATCATATCTCAGATTTTTATGGCCTCAAGCCATTTCGCGGAATCTGGGCTCATCATCGCTTCCTCATAGTTCATAGGTTCATCATGGTTTAGTAACATGACTTCCAGAACAGTATTACCGTACTACTCTGGTGCGGACTGTACTTTGGAAGACCTACGAGGTTTTGTAGTAACTTGATCTGAAGTTCATGATCATCATCATTAGCTTCCTCACTAATTGGTGTAGGAATCACTGGAACTGATTTCCGTGATGAACTACTTTCCAATTCGGGAGAAGGTACAAATTACCTTATCAAGCTCTACTATCCTCCCACTCACTTCTTTCGAGAGAAACTCCTTCTCTAGAAAGGATCCGAATTTAGCAACAAAAATCTTGCCCTCAGATCTGTGATAGAAGGTGTACCCAACAGTTTCCTTTGGGTATTCTCTGAAGACGCACTTCTCGATTTGGGTTTGAGCTTATCGGGATGAAACTTTTTCACACAAGCATCGCAGCCCCAAACTTTAAGAAACGACGACTTAGGTTTATTGCTAAACCATAGTTCATACGGTGTCGTCTCAGCGGATTTAGATGATGCCCTATTAAGCGTGAATGTAGCTGTCTCTAATGCATAAGCCCAAAAGCGATAGTGGTAAACCAATAAGAGACATCATAGATCGCACCATATCTAGTAAAGTACGATTACGATGTTCGGACACACCATTCCATTGTGGTGTTCCAGGTGGTGTGAACTGTGAAACTATTCCACATTGTTTTAATTGAAGACCAAACTCATAACTCAAATATTCGTCTCGCGATCGGATCGCGAAACTTTATTTTCTTGTTACGATGATTTTTCCACTTCACTCTGAAATTCTTTGAACCTTTCAATTATTTCAGACTTATGTTTCATCAAGTAGATATACCCATATCTGCTCAAATCATTTTGTGAAGGTCAGAAAATAATGATACTTGCCACGAGCATCAACACTCATTGGATCGCATACATCGGTATGTATTATTTCCAATAAGTCGGTAGCTTGTTCCATTGTTAGGAGAACGGAGTTTTAGTCATCTTTCCCAAAAGGCACGGTTCGCAAGCATCAAATGATTCATAACCAAGTGATTCGAAAATCCATCTTTATGGAGTTTCTTCATGCGCTTTACATCGATATGACCCAAACGGCAAAGTGCCACAAATAAGTTGCACTATCATTATTAACTTTGCATCTTTTGGCATCAATATTATGAATATGTGTATCACTGCGATCGAGATCCAACAAACTATTTTCATTGGGTGTATGACCATTGAAGGTTTTATTCATTTAAGCGAACAACAATTATTCTCGATTTTAAATGAATAAGCGTATTGCAATAAACACGATCAAATCATATTCATGCTCAGCATAAGCGCCAAATAACATTTATTTAGGTTTAACACTAATCCGAAAGTATAGGGAGTGTGCGATGATGATCATATCAATCTTGGAACCACTTCCAACAGACATCATCACTTCACCCTTAACTAGTCTCTGCTTATTTCGCAACTCCGTTTGAGTTACTAATCTTAGTAACCGAACAAGTATCAAATACTCGGGGCTACTATAAACACTAGTGAGGTACACATCAATTACTGTATATCAAATATACCCTTGTTCACTTTGCCATCCTTCTTATCCACCAAATATTCAGGGCATTTCCGCTTCCAGTGACCATTTCCTTTGCAGTATAAGCACTCAGTTTCAGGCTTTGGTCCAGCTTTGGTCTTCTTCACGGGAGTGACAACTTGCTTGCCATTCTACTTGAAGTTCCCTTTCTTTTCCTTTGCCCTTTTCTTGAAACTAGTGGTCTTGTCAATCATCAACACTTGATGCTCTTTCTTGATTTCTACCTTCGTCGATTTCAACATCACGAAGAGCTCGAGAATCATTTTTGTCATCCCTTGCATACTATAGTTCATCACAAAGTTCTACTAACTTGGTGATGGTGACTAGAGAATTCTGTCAATCACTATCTTATCTGGAAGATTAACTCCCACTTGATTCAAGCGATTGAAGTACCCAGACAATCTAAGTACATGCTCACTAGTTGAGCGATTCTCCTCCATCTTTTAGCTATAGAACTTGTTGGAGACTTCATATCTCTCAACTCGGGTATTTGCTTGAAATATTAACTTCAATTCCTAGAACATCTCATATGGTCCATGACGTTCAAAACGTCTTTGAAGTCCCGATTCTAAGCCGTTAAGCATGGTGCACTAAACTATCAAGTAGTCATCATATTGAGCTTAGCTAAACGTTCATAACGTCTGCATCTGCTCCTGCAATAGGTCTATCACCTAGCGGTGCATTAAGGACATAATTCTTCTGTGCAGCAATGAGGATAAACCTCAGATCACGGATCCAATCCGCATCATTGCTACTAACATTTTCAACACAATTTTCTCTAGGAACATATCAAAATAAACATATGAAAGCAACAACGCGAGCTATTGATCTACAACATAATTTGCAAAATACTACCAAGACTAAGTTCATGATAAATTTAAGTTCAATTAATCATATTACTTAAGAACTCCCACTTAGATAGACATCCCTCTAATCCTCTAAGTGATCACGTGATCCAAATCAACTAAACCATGTCCGATCATCACGTGAGATGGAGTAGTTTCAATGGTGAACATCACTATTTTGATCATATCTACTATATGATTCACGCTCGACCTTTCGGTCTCCGTGTTCCGAGGCCATATCTGTATATGCTAGGCTCGTCAAGTTTAACTTGAGTATTCGCGTGTGCAACTGTTTTGCACCCGTTGTATTTGAGCGTATAGCCTATCACACCCGATCATCACGTGGTGTCTCAAAGCCACGAAGAACTTTACATAGCGGTGCATACTCGGGAGAACACTTCTTGATAATTAGTGAGAGATCATCTTAAAATGCTACCATCAAACAAAACATAATAAGATGTATAACAGATAAACATCATATGCAATCAAAATATGTGACATGATATGGCCATGATCATCTTGTGCCTTTGATCTCCATCTCCAAAGTACTGTCATGATCTCTATCGTCACCGGCACGACACCATGATCTTCATCATCTTGATCTATATCAATCTGTCATCCCATGGTCGTCTCACCAACTATTGCTCTTGCAACTATTGCTATCGCATAGCGATAAAGTAAAGCAATTATTTGGCACTTGCATCTTATGCAACAAAGAGACAACCATAGAGCTTCTGCCAGTCGCCGATAACTTCAACAAAACATGATCATCTCATACAACAACTTATATCTCATCACGTTTTGACCATATCACATCACAACATGCCCTGCAAAAACAAGTTAGACTTCCTCTACTTTGTTGTTGCAAATTTTACGTGGCTGCTACGGGCTTAAGCAAGAACCAATCTCACCTACGCATCAAAACCACAATGATAGTTTGTCAAATAGACTCCGTTTTAACCTTCGCAAGGACGGGCGTAGCCACACTCGGTTCAACTAAAGTTGGGAAACCGACACCGCCAGCCACCTGTGTGCAAAGCACGTCGGCAGAACCAGTCTCGCGTAAGCGTACGCGTAATGTCGGTCCGGGCCGCGTTCATCCAACAATACCGCCGAACCAAAGTATGACATGCTGGTAGGCAGTATGACTTATATCGTCCACAACTCACTTGTGTTCTACTCGTGCATATAACATCAACGCATAAAAACCTAGGCTCGGATACCACTGTTGGGGAACAAAGTAATTTCAAAAAATTTCCTATGCACACGCAAGATCATGGTGATGGTATAGCAACAAGAGGGGGAGTGTATCTTCATACCCTTGAAGATCGCTAAGCGGAAGCGTTTATCAAGATGTAGTCGTACGTCTTCACGATCCGACCGATCCAAGTACGAGCATACGGCACCTCCGAGTTACGCACACGTTCAGCTCGATGGCGTCCTCGCCTTCTCGATCCAGCAAGGCGGCGAAGTAGTAGATGAGTTCGGCAGCATGACAGCGTGGTGGCGGTGTTGGTGAAGAACAATTTCGCGAGGCTTCGCCTAAGCACTACGAAAACTATGACGGAGGATAAACTAGAGGGGCGGGGTTGCGGCACACGGCTTGGTGTTTCTTGATCTGTCTTTGGTGCTAGCCCTACCCTCTATTTATATGTTGAGCCATGGGGTGAAACTTGGAGTAAAGCCTCCACAAAGTCGGTTTCACCCGAAGGCAAGAGTCCTTCTCGGACTCGAGGGCGACGCCGGGGTTCCGGCATCTGGACCCGAGGCGCCGAGGACCTGGCGTCGCCCTCGGACTCATAAAACTTCCTTTGCACTTTCCAAAAACCTTGTGGGCTTTCCCTTTGGCCCAAATAACGTGTTCTCATACCCAAACATTTGAAACATCCGGAACCCCTTCGGTGAATTCGGAACCCTTAGGAGATCAAACACTATTATTCCATATATCAAGCTTTATTTCGGACCATTAGGAGTTCCTCGTCATGTCTATGATCTCATCGGGACTCGAACAACATTTGGTTACCAACATGCATAACTCATATAATACTATATCGTCAGCGAAGCGTTAAGCGTGCGGACCCTACGGGTTCGAGAACTATGTAGACATGACCTAAAACTGTTCTCGATCGATAACCAATAGCGGGACACGGATGCCAATATTGGTTCCTACATATTCTCGAAGATCTTTATCGGTCAAACCGCATAACAACATCGTTGTTCCCTTTGTCATCGGTATGTTACTTGCCCGAGATTTGATCGTCGGTATCCAATACCTAGTTCAATCTCGTTACGGCAAGTCTCTTTACTCGATTCGTAATGCATCATCCGTAACCAACTCATTGGTCACATTGCTTGCAAGGCTTATAGTGATGTGCATTACCGAGAGGGCCAGAGATACCTCTCCGAGCAATCGGAGTGACAAAACCTAATCTCGAAATCGCCAACTCAACATGTACCTTCGGAGACACTGTAGTACTCCTTTATAATCACCCAGTTATGTTGTGGCGTTTGGTAGTACCCAAAGTGTTCCTCCGTAAGCAGGAGTGTCATAATCTCATTATTACAGGAACATGTATAAGTCATGAAGAAAGCAATAGCAACATACTAAACGATCAAGTGCTAGGCTAACGGAATGGGTCAAGTCAATCACATCATTCTCCTAATGATGTGATCCCGTTAATCAAATGACAACTCTTTTGTCCATGGCTAGGAAACATAACCATCTCTGATAAACGAGCTAGTCAAGTAGAGGCATACTAGTGACACTATGCTTGTCTATGTATTCACACATGTATTATGTTTCCGGTTAATACAATTCTAGCATGAATAATAAACATTTATCATGAAATAAGGAAATAAATAATAACTTTATTATTGCCTCTAGGGCATATTTCCTTCACCACCGACCATCATGAACGCATGCATGGTAATAATAAAAAGAATTGACTATAAAAATGCATGCATGCATCAAAGTCATACAAAATTTCGACATGACCTTCCCTAAAAATAGGACATATAGAGTTTGCCTGGAATTCGCCGAAACGGAAATAAATCGACATTTGAGCAAAACATAGGCAACTCACGAGCACAATTCGACGGTAATCATGCCACACACACAATTTCCATCATATCGCCCAATTATGTCATATCGCACCCATACACATATTTCCATTGTTGCAAAAGCATAAATTTTAATAACCTATCTCGAGATCGAGCACGGTGATGATGATGTCGATAGGTGTCGATCGCCACACAGACCTATGGAATGATCAAAAATGGACAAAGCTCTTCTTGACAAGGCTAGATCTAGTTAGGGAGGTACATAGGTCACTTCACTAAATGCTAGATCTACCTAGCTAGTTTGGGAGGATACAAGTTCAACTAGTGGAGGGGGGAGGAAAAAGAGAAAGGAGATACATTAATGGAGGTGGTGTAGTTAGCTAGGAGCAATAAAGAGAGTGAAAGATAGGTAGAAGGAGAGTAATGGGGGAGAAGTAGTGAGGAAGAAGCAAAGTGAGGAGAGAGGAGGTGGGAGCTAGGGGAAAGTGAAGGAAGAGAGGATGGGGAAGGGGAGGGGGAGGGGAGGAAAAAGGTGGTGGCTGCGGTTTAGCAGTGGCGTTGGGTGTAAAACGCATTGCTGCTAATAATATAGCAGTAGCGCATTTCTGGGAGCAGCGCTACTACTAAACGGGGCCTGCCATGTGGCCAGGTTCAAACTTAGCAGTAGCACCCGACACAAAAGCGTGCTACTACTATTACAGTAGCAGTAGCACGGTTAAAGTGGGCAAGCAACTGCTAAACCTAGTGTGGCGGGAACGGTCGGGCAATTTTAGTAGTAGCGTTGTTCTACCGAGCCACGCTACTGCTAAGTCGGTAGCAGTAGCGCCTGTTTATGGCACGCGCTACTACTAATTAGCAGTAGCTAGCGCCCCTTCTTGTCCAGTGCTAAGATTCTGGTTTTCCCTAGTAGCGTGTGGTCAGTATTGTAAAGAATCACATCTATCACCGGTTTTTCACGACTCATACCATAATGATCAAAATTTTCTCTAGCTTCCCATACTATATGCTCAAATTCATTTTTAAGAACTTGGGTAGCTATCCGCTTAGCCTTAGGATCTTTTATAACTGGTAGCTCATAAAACAATCTTTGCAAAGTAGGATGAGTATGGATAAATCTACTTTAAAATTTCAGGACTAGTGCTGAAATAGCTTCCGCATAACTTTAGTTCTTTTAAGTATGGGAATATCATCGAGAGGCAAATTGCCTACACAATTGAAAAATTCTTGTATATCTTATTTTCCCATAAAATTCCCTTGTCCTAAAACGAAAGTTTTAACATCTAGATTTCCTGAACGTCCAATTTTAGGAGTCAGGCCATCATCAGTTTCTACCATACCAAAGTCACTCATGATGATGAGTTCAGGCAAACAAAAGATCGGACGGAAGAAGGCTAAATAAAAAAGGCAAATCTTTTTTGTATTTTTATGAAATCGTTTTAGAAGTGGGGGAGAGGAAAATGAGGGAGGAATGGAAAATAATGTAATGCAAGAGATGAGAGTTTATGGTGGGTACTTGGTAGGCTTGATGTAGATCACCCCCGCAACGGCGCTAGAAATTTTTCCTGCTACTTTTTGAGCTTGCATTGGTTTTTTCCATGAAGAGGAAAGGGTGATGCAGGAAAGTAGAGATAAGTATTTTTCTCAGTTAAGGACCAAGGTATCAATCCAGTAGGAGGTACATGATACGTCTCTAACATATCTATAATTTTTTATTGTTACATGCTATTATATTACCCCTTTTGGATGTTTATGGGCTTTATTTTACACATTTATATCATTTTTGGGACTGACCTACTAACCGGAGGCCCAGCCCATATTGCTGGTTTTTTTCCTATTTCAGTATTTCGAAGAAAAGGAATATCAAACGGAGTCCAAACGGAATGAAAACTTGGGGCGTGATTTTTGGAGCGAAGCGTGATCCAGAGGACTTGGAGTGCAAGTCAAGAAGCGATCGAGGCCTCCACGAGATAGGAGGGCGCACCCCCTATATAGGCGCCCCTGTCTTGTGGGCCTTAGGCGACCACCGGCGTACTTCTTCCTCCTATATAAGCCTACGTACCCCGAAAACATCCAGGGAGACAACGAAACACAATTTCCACCGCTGTAACCTTCTGTATCCGCGAGATCCCATCTTGGAGCCTTCACCAGCACTCTGCCAGAGGGGGAATCGACCACGGAGGGCTTCTACATCAACACCATAGCCTCTCCGATGAGTTGTGAGTAGTTTACCACAGACCTACGGGTCCATAGTTATTAGCTAGATGGCATCTTCTCTCTTCTTGGATCTCAATACAATGTTGTCCCCCTCTCTTGTGGAGATCTATTCGATGTAAACTCTTTTTGCGGTGTGTTTGTCGAGATCGGATGAATTGTGGGTTTATGATCAAGTTTATCTTTGAATAATATTTGAATCTTCTCTGAATTCTTTTATTTATGATTGAGTTATCTTTGCAAGTATCTTCGAATTATCAGTTTGGTTTGGCCTACTAGATTGATCTTTCTTGCCATGGGAGAAGTGCTTAGCTTTGGGTTCAATTTTGCGGTGTCCTTTCACTACAGGAATCTGGTAGTTTGCCGTCAGGCAAGTATAGACGGCAAAGGCTATAATACAGACGGCAAAGATTTTGCCGTGAACTGGCAGACGACAAAGCCTAGTCGGCAAAGAGTACTTTGCCGTCTGCTTTTCATAGACCAAACGGCAAAGATTTTGCCGTCCGCTAAACTAAAGTTTTGCCTTCAACCATATAAATAACATACGGCAAAGAAAAGTGTATTCGCCGTCAGCCAGGATCTGTCTTTGTCGTCTTCTTCCTAAATCATAGACGGCAAAGAATTTATTATATTAAAAAAATGAAAGAACAGACCACGAACACCACAGTATCCAACACTTGTTGTTCCAAGAATCAACGACCACCGAATGAATTTCACAATATAAAACTACTCTATTTCACAAGATGAACAGATTACAAACCAATAAATTACACATAGTACACAGACGAATTACACAGATTACAAGAGAACTGAGGCAAACATGGACGTCCGAGTAGCTCAAGCCATCCGCCGCCACGCCGGAGCTTGCCAACCTCATCCGGGTGATGGTGCAGCATCGAGGGCCGGGGCAGGCGGAGGCATGCTGGGGCGACGGGCGGGGCAGTGACTGCGGTGGCGAAGGGACGAGTCGGGCCAGTGGCGCCGGCGATGAAAACGAAAGGGCGGCGGCGGGGCGACGAGGAATGGCGCCGGCGGCCGGGTGGGGTGACGAGGAAGAAGCGCAGCGGACGGTGGGCGATAGGGAATGGCCAGCGGCGGTGGGCGACGACGACGAACAGCGCGCGGCCGGCTGGGCGACGGGGAACAGCGCCGCGGACGGCTGGGCGACGGGGCGGCTGGCGGCGGCTGAGGCGACGGGAACGGCGCGGAGGTTGACCGGGGCGATGGCGCCCGGCCGGCGGTTGGCAAGGGCCAAGGGGAACGGGGCCGCTGGATCCGGAGGCCAAGAGGGAAGGCCCGAGGACGGCGGGCGGTCGATGTGGTGGCCGGCGAGGCCGTAGCCGGCAGGAGAGGTGGTGGTCGGCGAGGGCATGGCTGGCAGGCGAGGTGGTGGCTGTGTTCTCTGGATCGAGAGCAGAGAGGAACGAGGCAGAGAGAGGTCGTGATGGGGGTGGGTGGGCTGTCAGGAGGATAAGGATCGTGATGGGGGTGGAGAGAGAGAGAGAGTGGTGGGGGCGTGGGCATCGGGGCGTGGGGCGAGTGGGTTTTGCGTTGTAGGGATGTGTGGACCAGATTTTGCCATGTCACTGATCCGCGTGATTGATCCATGGGATGTGTTTCTTCTTTGCCGTCTGCGGGCTTTTTACAGATGGCAAAGTAGCACTTTGCCGTCTATAAGAAAAACACAGATGGTAAAGATTTTTGCCGTCTTCGATTTTTTTACAGACGGCAAAGTGAGCACTTGCCATCTCTAAATAAAAAACGTAGACGGCAAAGAGTCTTTGTAAATCGTGTTTTTCTGAGCAACAAAGTATGTCTTTGCCGTTAGCCATTCTTCCGTCGATGGCGATGGCAAAAGTGGTCTTTGCCGTCTGTCACGACGAAAAGCTGACGGCAAAGAGCTCCCCTGACGGCAAATTAGCTGATTCCCGTAGTGTTTCCTAGTGACAGCAGGGGCAGCAAGGCACGTATTGTATTGTTGCCATCGAGGATAAAAAGATGGGGTTTATATCATATTGCATGCATTTATCCCTCTACATCATGTCATCTTGCTTAAGGCGTTAGTCTGTTCTTATGAACTTAATACTCTAGATGCAGGCAGGAGTTGGTCGATGTGTGGAGTAATAGTAGTAGATGCACGCAGGAGTCGGTCTACTTGTTGCGGACGTGGTGCCTATATACATGATCATGCCTAAATAATCTCATAATTATTCGCTTTTCTATCAATTGCTCGACAGTAATTTGTTCACCCACCGTAATACTTATGCTATCTTCGGAGAAGCCACTAGTGCAACCTATGGCCCCCGGGTCTATCTCTTATCATATTTGCTTTCAATCTACTTTTATTTGCATCTTTACTTTTTGCATCTATATTATAAAATACCAAAAATATATTTATGTTATCATACTATCTCTATTAGATCTCACTTTCATGAAGTGGCCGTGAAGGGATTGACAACCCCTTTATTGCGTTGGTTGCGAGTTCTTTGTTTGTTTGTGTAGGTGCGTGGGACTTTTGAGGAGCCTCCTCGGGTGATACCTTGGTTCTCAAAAGCGAGGGAAATACTTACGCTACTATTGCTGCATCACCCTTTCCTCTTCAAGGAAAACCAACGCAAGCTCAAGACGTAGCAAGAAGGATTTCTGGCGCCGTTGTCGGGGAGGTCTTCGCTCAAGTCAAGACATACCAAGTACCCATCACAAACTCATCTCCCTCGCATTTACATTATTTGCCATTTGCCTCTCGTTTTCCTCTCCCCCACTTCACCCTTGCCGTTTTATTCGCCCTCTCTTTCCCAATCTCCTCTCTTTTTCGCTTGCCTTTTTCTACTTGCTTGTGTGCCTGTCTGTCCTTATGGCTTCGCCTAAGGGTTCTGACCACCTTCTTGGAAGGTTGGAAGAGATTGAATCAAATATTAGAAGCTTTATGAATTTGCAATTTGAGCATAATAATTTCTTCAGAAAAGAGCTTAAGGAACAAAAAGGTTTTTGGGGGTTTATGAACAAAGAGCTTGATGATATGAATAAAGAATTTTATGGTGTGAATGCTCAAATTACCCGGCTTGAAAATGCTATGGCCAAAATTTCTGATAAGCAAGCCACCTTAGTCAATAAGATGGCCGCCAAACCAGAAAAGTTACATGAAAATAATGATGAAGATCTTAAAGTTATTGATGTGTCTCCTATTAGATCTATGTTTTGCAATATGAATCTTTATAATTATGGGACTGATGATGAGTCAACTTTACCTAGAAGGCGTCCCAAGAATTCGGAGTTCTTAGATCTTGATGCTAAATTTGGTAAAAGTGGGATTGGAGAGATCACAACTTTAAATAGCATTGAACCCACTATCTCGGATTTCAAGGAATTTGATTATGATAATTGTTCTTTAGAAGCTTGTATTTCCTTGTTGCAATCCGTTGTTAATTCTCCTCATGCTTATAGTCAAAATAAAGCTTTTACCAAACATATCGTTGATGTCTTGATGCAATCTTATGATGGTAAACTTAATTTGGAAGTTTCTATACCTAGAAAACTTAATGATGAGTGGGAACCTACTATAAAGATTAGAATTAAAGATCATGGGTGTTTTGCTTTGTGTGATTTGGGTGCTAGTGTTTCCATGATTCCGAAAACTTTATGTGATATTCTAGGTTTCCATGATCTTGATGATTGCTCTTTAAATTTGCACCTTGCGGATTCCACCATTAAAAAGCCAATTGGAAGAATCAATGATGTTCTCATTGTTGCAAATAGAAATTTGGTGCCCGTAGATTTTATCGTTCTTGATATAGATTGCAATCTTTCTTGCCCTATTATTCTTGGTAGACCTTTCCTTAGAACGATTGGCGCGATTATTGATATTAAGGAAGGGAATATTGAATTCCAATTTCCATTAAAGAAAGGCATGGAGAACTTTCCAAGAAAGAAAGTCAAATTACCTTATGAATCTATCGAGCGGGCTACTTATGAATTTAGTGCCAAAGATGGCACTCGTTAGATCTATCTTCGCTTTTATGCCTAGCTAGGGGCGTTAAACGATAGCGCTAGTTGGGAGGCAACCCAATTTTCTTTGTGTTTTTTTGTTCCTGTTTAGTAATAAATCTTGCATCTACCCTCTGTTTAGATGTGTTTTTAATCTTTTAATTAGTGTTTGTGCCAAGTAGAACCTATAGGATAACCTATGATGATAGTTGATTTGATTCTGCTGAAAAACAGAAACTTTGCATGCACGAACTTAGTTTTGTTAAATCACAGAAACGTGATTTTGCGATAATTCTTTTTGATGATGATCAATAAAAAATTTGTCCAGGACTTCCTATTTTTGTAGGATTTTTAGAGTTCCATAAGTTTGCGTTAGTTACAGATTGCTACAGACTGTTCTGTTTTTGACAGATTCTGTTTTTCGTGTGTTGTTTGCTTATTTCGATGCATCTATGGCTAGTAAAATAGTTTATAAACCATAGAGAAGTTGAATTACAGAAGTTTTAACACCAAAATAAATAAAGAATGAGTTCATTACAGTACCTTATGTGGTGGTTTTGTTTTTCTTTCACTAATGGAGCGTATAAGATTTCCTGTTGAGTTTTGTGTTGTGAAGTTTTCAAGTTTTGGGTAAAGCTTTTATGGACTATGGAATAAGGAGTGGCAAGAGCCTAAGATTGGGGATGCTCATGGCACCCCAAGATATTCAAGGATATCCAAAAGCCTAAGCTTGGGGATGCCTCGGGAAGGCATCCCCTCTTTCGTCTTCGTTCATTGGTAACTTTACTTGGAGCTATATTTTTATTCGCCACATGATATGTGTTTTGCTTGGAGCGTCGTGTATTATATTAGTATTTTCTTTTTAGTTTACCACAATCATCTTTGCTATACACACCTTTTGGGAGAAGCCTACTTGGTTAGAATTTGCTAGAATACTCTATGTGCTTCACTTATATCTTTTGAGCTTGATAGTTTTTGCTCCAGTGCTTCACTTATATATTTTAGAGCACGGTGGTGACTTAATTTTGAAGAAATTGCTAGTCTCTCATACTTCACTTATATTATTTTTGAGTCTTTTAGAACAGCATGGTATTTGCTATGGTTATAAAATTGGTCCTAGAATGGTAGGCATCCAAGTTGGGTATAATAAAAACTATCATAGGAAGTGAATTGGATGCTATGATCAATTTGATACTTGATAATTGTTTTGAGATATGGAGGTAGTGATACTAAATTCATTCTAGTTGGGTGATTATGAATTTATAATGCTTGTGTTGAAATTAGCAAGTCCCGTAGCATGCACGTATGGTTAAAATTGTGTAACAAATTTGAAACATGAAGTGTACCTGGCTTGTGCATCCTCATGAGTGGCGATCGGGGACGAGTGATGGCCTTTTCCTATCAATCTATCCCCCTAGGAGCATGCGCGTAGTACTTGATTTTTCATGACTTCTAAATTTTTGCAATAAGTATATGAGTTCTTTTGACTAATGTTGAGTCCATGGATTATACGCACTTTTACCTTTCCGCCATTGCTAGCCTCTTCGGTACCGTGCATTGCCCTTTCTCACCTTGAGAGTTGGTGCAAACTTCACGGTGCATCAAACCCGTGATACGATCGCTCTATCACACATAAACCTCCTTTTATCTTCCTCAAAACAGCCACCATACCTACCTATTATGGCATTTCCATAGCCATTCCGAGATATATTGCCATGCAACTTTCCACCGTTCCGTTCATCATCACGACATACATTACTTTTGTCATATTGCCATTGCATGAACATGTAGTTGACATCGTATTTGTGGCAAAGCCACCATGCATTATTTTTCATACATGGCACTCTTGATTCATTGCACCATCCCGGTACACCGCCGGAGGCATTCATATAGAGTCATATCTAGTTCTAGTTTCGAGTCGTAATTCATATGTTGTAATCAATGAAAGTGTGATGATCATCATTATTAGAGCATTGCCCAAAGAAAAAAAAGGCCAAAAGAAAAAGGCCCAAAAAAGAAAAAGAAAAAGGGGAAAAAGGAAAAAAAGAAAAGGGCAATGTTACTATCTCTTTTTCCACACTTGTGCTTCAAAGTAGCACCTTGTTCTTCATGTAGTGAGTCTCATATATTGTGCTTCAAGTAGCACCATGTTTTTCATATAGTGAGTCTCATAAGTTGTCTTTTTCATACTAGTGGGAATTTTTCATTATAGAACTTGGCTTGTATATTCCTACGATGGGCTTCCTCAAATGCCCTAGGTCTTCGTGAGCAAGCAAGTTGGATGCACACCCACTAGTTTTCTTTTGTTGAGCACTCATTTATAGCTCTAGTGCATCCGTTGCATGGCAATCCCTACTCCTCATGTTCACATCAACTGATGGGCATCTCTATAGCCCGTTGATTATCCTCATGTGAGACTTTTTTTTGTCTTCTCCACACAATCCCCATCATCATATTCTATTCCACCCATAGTGTTATATCCATGGCTCACGCTCATGTATTGGGTGAAGCTTGAAAAAGTTTGAGATTATTGAAGTATGAAACAATTGCTTGGCTTGTCATCGGGGGTATAGAAGTTGGGAACATCTTTGTGTGACGAAAATGAAGCATAGCCTAACTATATGGTTTTGTAGGGATGAACTTTCTTTTGCCATGCAATTTTGAGAAGACATGATTACTTTGATTAGTATGCTTGAAGTGTTACTATTTCTTTTATCAATATGAACTTTTATTTTGAATCATTTGGATCTGAACATTCATGCCACAATAAAGAAAATTACATTAAGAATTATGCTAGGTAGCATTCCACATCAAAAATTCTCTTTTTATCATTTACCTACTCGACGACGAGCAGGAATTAAGCTTGGGGATGCTTGATACGTCTCCAACGTATCTATAATTTTTTATTGTTCCGTGCTATTATATTACCCCTTTTGGATGTTTATGGGCTTTATTTTACACATTTATATCATTTTTGGGACTAACCTACTAACCGGAGGCCCAACCCATATTGCTGTTTTTTTTCCTATTTCAGTGTTTCGAAGAAAAGGAATATCAAACGGAGTCCAAACGGAATGAAACCTTTGGGAGCATGATTTTTGGAACGAACGTGATCTAGAGGACTTGAAGTGCAAGTCAAGAAGCAGTCGAGGCCTCCACAAGATAGGAGGGTGCCCCCCCTATAGGGCACGCCCCCCTGTCTCGTGGGCCCCTCGGGCAACCACCGACATACTTCTTCCTCCTATATAAGCCTACGTACCCCGAAAACATCCAGGGAGCCAACAAAACACAATTTCCACCGTTGTAACCTTCTGTATCTGCGAGATCCCATCTTGGAGCCTTCGCCGGCACTCTGCCGGAGGGGGAATCGACCACGGAGGGCTTCTACATCAACACCATAGCCCCTCCGATGAGTTGTGAGTAGTTTACCACAGACCTACGGGTCCATAGTTATTAGCTAGATGGCTTCTTCTCTCTTCTTGGATCTCAATACAATGTTCTCCCCGTCTCTTGTGGAGATCTATTCGATGTAAAATCTTTTTGCGGTGTGTTTGTCGAGATCCGATGAATTGTAGGTTTATGATCAAGTTTATCTTTGAATAATATTTGAATCTTCTCTGAATTCTTTTATGTATGATTGAGTTATCTTTGCAAGTCTCTTCGAATTATCAGTTTGGTTTGGCCTACTAGATTGATCTTTCTTGCCATGGGAGAAGAGCTTAGCTTTGGGTTCAATCTTGCGATGTCCTTTCCAAGTGACAGCAGGGGCAGCAAGGCACATATTGTATTGTTGCCATCGAGGATAAAAAGATGGGGTTTACATCATATTGCATGAATTTATCCCTCTACATCATGTCATCTTGCTTAAGCCGTTACTCTGTTCTTATGAACTTAATACTCTAGATGCAGGCAGGAGTCGGTCGATGTGTGGAGTAATAGTAGTAGATGCAGGAAAGAGTCGGTCTACTTGTTGCGGACGTGATGCCTATATACATGATCATGCCTAGATAATATCATAATTATTCGCTTTTCTATCAATTGCTCGACAGTAATTTGTTCACCCACCGTAATACTTATGCTATCTTGAGAGAAGCCACTAGTGAAACCTATGGCCCACAGGTCTATCTCTTATCATATTTGCTTTCAATCTACTTTTATTAGCATCTTTACTTTTTGCATCTATATTATAAAATACCAAAAATATATTTATGTTATCATACTATCTCTATTAGATCTCACTTTCACAAGTGGCCGTGAAGGGATTGACAACCCCTTTATTGCGTTGGTTGCGAGTTCTTTGTTTGTTTGTGTAGGTGCGTGGGACTTTTGAGGAGCCTCCTATTGGACTGATACCTTGGTTCTCAAAAACTTAGGGAAATAATTACGCTACTATTGCTGCATCACCCTTTCCTCTTCAAGGAAAACCAACGCAAGCTCAAGACGTAGCAATACACGCAACTCTCCAATCTATGCACCTGCACAAACAATCAAATACTTGCACCCAACGCGATAAAGGGGTTGTCAATCCCTTCACGGTCACTTGCAAAGGTGAGATCTGATATATATATATACATATATATAGGGTGGGTCTATTATGATAACACTCTTATTCGGCACACCAAAAAGCTTATTCTGCACACCCGTGCCCACCCAACTTGTGCGAGCCGAACCCCTGCCCCGAACCAAACTAAACCGCAACCACCCACCCACCCCACCTTATCCACTCGTCAGTTCCAACCCACCCACGACCGCCTTCTTCCTCCCACCTCCTGCCACAACACGAGCCCCCCAAATCCCTCCCACCTCCTTCTCTCGCTGGCCCGCTCAAACTCCCTCGCCGCGCCGCCACCCTCTCCACGCCCGGCCGCCGCGAGCCAAACAAAAACGCCACCGTCCACCCACCCACCCTACCCCACCTCCACCTCCACCTCCCAACTCGCACACCCCAAACCCCGGCCACCGCCGCCCCGCCTCCTCCCCCGGGCTGCCCTCCTCCTCCTGCCCCGTGCAGCCCTCTTCCCACCAGTGCGGCCCGCCTCCTCCTCCCTTGGCGCAGCCCTCCTCCCACCCAGCGTCGCCCGCCTCATCCTCCTCCCTCCGTGTGACTCTCCTTCCACAGAGCTGCCCGCCTCCTCCTCCTCCCGGCCAGCGCGCCTCCATCCCGTAGCGCCGCCCTAGCGATGGCCCCGGCCCCGTCCCACTCCAGCCATCTGGCGACACCCTGCCTCCTCATCCTCCCGGCCGGCGCACCTCCGCCCCGCAGCACCGCCCTCTCCTCTGCTTCAGCTCCGCTGCCCCCTCCTCTGCTTTAGATCCCGTGCAACCTCCCGATCAGTTCATCACACCAACCCTTGCAGCTCTCTCCTCCCCAATCCATGGATCCCGCGCTGGATCTGGGTTCTTCCCTCCTGCATCGTCTTCTTGTCGCACGGACCGAGGGAGTTCGAGGCGTGCCACCCCCGCCGTGGTCCGCCTACTTCCTCCCTTGCTACACAAGAGGGCGCCGGTCACATGTCTTACCAACCACTCGCTCGTCCCTCCTGCTCGTCCTGGCGCTTCGTGGCCTTCCTTCCTCCCATCCTCCCATTCCAAAGCGCGGTATCCTCCCGCAGAGATGGGGCGCGTGACGGTGGCGGATCCACACACACCCGCCCTAACGATCTCTCTCGCCACGCTCCTCCCATGGCGTCCACATGAGACCGACCTCCTCCGCATCCCCTGTTGAAGTTCCCTTGAGACTAAATCAGCCCCTCCTCCTCTCCTTGCAGCCAGATGCCTGGACTTGCGGTCTTGCTGGGAACACGATGCGGTTCGGCACGCCTATTTGTGCGATTGGCGGCTCCGCGACATGTTGATGGTGGTGGTGGAAACTTCGCACGGATCTCATTGGCGAATGGAGGCCATGCGTGCTGCGGCGGCGAACAGAGGAAGAAGGCTAGAGGCGGGGAGAAGTAGATCCTCTCGCTGGTCTGCGGCCGACGCGTCGAATCCCGCTCCTCCCACCATCCGCGGTCCGTCGCCATGGGCTTCCCGTGCATCCCTCCGGTCGGCGGGGAGTCCTCCATGGTTGTACATGCGGAAGTTCAATACTTATTTTAGTGTGTTTCATATATTGTTTTGTTGCATTCGATAAGGTTTTTACTTTTCTTTTAAATGTGTTTGGCGTTCTTGCATCTCTCTCGGGGCCATAGGCAGCAGTGCGGAGATCGCTACATTCAACTAAGGTTCATGGCGCTGTCTTTGTGGTTCGATTGCCGCCGGAGTAAGTGTAGTTTGCTATTAGTCTTGTTGTAGTATGCTGTTTTTGTTCTTGAGGTTTACTTTTGTTATTTTTGCGGATAAAAAACCACCAGCAAAAAGAGTGAGGAGACAAGTTCACAGCACTCCGGATGAGGCGAAAAAGAAACAAGTGCCTTTGCGTGCTACTCCTTAACTTGTGCTTTATCTCATTCTTTGTCGGTTGTAGTGTGTGAAGTATTGGTTTTGTTTCTCGAGGATGCGAGAGAAAAGAAAGTAAGAATGGATACAGTTCGGCTTAAAAGAGCAATTCAATTTAGTGCAAGATGGATGTGCGCACTAGGGAATCCGCGTGGTGTAAATTTTTAAATGCATGTACTTGTAGTTTACATTAGCCATGAAGTTCGGTTAGATTCGTGACAAAAGAAATTGCCATGTACTTTAGCTTAGTTTAGTTAGCCACGATGCGGTTTGCTTACGGTTGCTGATAGCCCTCTTCCACAGCTCATGATTAAGTTCCCGTTCAAAAAGTGAACCCCAATCCACACGTGTTTCATGTTTTCACCGCTCTGTATGTAGCTCACATTTTCAAAGGGATATGAAAAAAAGGTTAAAGCGGCATGCAACAAGATAGTGCACATTTTGAAAAAATAAAGCCTAATGCGATCGACTAACGTGAGTGTGGATGTAAATTTTGAAGCTCACGCAGTTTGCTTAAAACTCCCCGTGGTTCACTTTCGATAAGTGAAGCGAAAAACATCTCAAAAAAGCTCACTTCTTATTAGATGTAGTTCGCTCGTTTAGCCCATGCGGTCCACTTGCCTAGTCTATGCGCATGAAAAATAATAATTATGAAAATAGCAATAAAATCTCATGCGGTTTAATTTTCGTGTGTTGAGCTTCACTTTCGGTAGTGTTGCGGTTCACTTACGCCTCGACGTGAAGCGTGATCCACTTCTTCGTTCATGGAAAATTTACCCGAAAAAAAGTTATGCAAGTCGCTTGCCCGTTCGATGCAGTGCGGTTTTCATTACGAAGCGGTGCGGTCACCGTATCTTTGTTGTTCATCCGTAAGTGCAAAAAAATTGTTACCGAAGCCAAAAAAAGTAATGTGGTTCACTTCTTAATAGTGTTGTGATTCATTTACTCCCGATGTGAAGTGCACTCTACTTTCTCGTCCTTGAAAAAATTACGTTTGAATAAAATAAACCATGCAGTTCTCTTGCCCGTCTAATGCGGTCGGCGTTTTCGTCCGATCACGATGCGGTTTCGATCGGATAAGTACCCACGTCGATTTGGGTGTCGCGAAAAACAGTGTCCGCATTTCGGTAAATTCGAAATTCCTTTTAAACCGTAAAGAATTAGAGAGAGTGTTCTACATGAAAAAGTTGTGTCTCGACGATATCTTTCCAACAGCGTACAATTTGAATCATTTCAACCAGCGGTTTGTAAAAATTTCTCGAAAAACGGCCACTGCCTCTCGTGGTCAGCCGCACGATTTTCAAAATTAACTAAAAACCGTAAGGAATCTCAAAACCATTTCTACATATGAAAGTTGCGCCTTGTCCATAGCTTTCCAACGACGTATTACACGCCTCATTTCGACAAACGGTTCAAAAACTAGAGCGAAAACAATACCGAAAATTGCAAAAATTTCAAAAAAACGTAATTCCGCGATTTAGTAAATTTGAAACTGCTCTTAAACCGTAACGAATTAGAAAATATAATAGATATGAAAAAGATGCGCCTTGACGATATCTTTCCAACGGCGTATCATTTGCTTTATTCCGATGAGCGGTTTAAAAAAATCACGAAAATACGCTCGCTGCCACTCGTCATCCGTCGTGCCGCTTTTGAAACTGCTCTTAAACCGCGAGGAATCTCGAAAAGTGTTCAACATAGAGAAGTTGCGCCTAATCCATAGCTTTTCAACGGTATATTATATGCCTCATTCCGATAAACGGTTAAAAAATTAGAGCGAAAACAGTACTGAAAAAATAACGCATGCAGTTTTTTCCGACGAGAAGTTCACTAGTCTATATTGCAGTGCTCATCGTCAAGAAGATGCAGTGCACTTGCGTTCAGCGTGCAGTGCGAAAGTGGTGTGCAGAATAGTTATTCTGCTAATATTAGCATATATATATATATATATATATATATATATATATATATATATATATATATATATATATATATAGGATGGGTCTATTATGATAACACCCTTAAGAGTATTATTATGATAAAACCGAAGCTTATTCTGCTAACACCAGACGGCCACCCCCGAAGCTACAAACTAACCACGCGCCCATCCCACCCACCCACGCGCACAAACCAGCACCCCCACCTCCCCTACGAACAGTACCCACCACCTTCTCCCCGATCCCCCACCACCCCACATTGCCGCCCGCCCTACCACCTCCCACCGCGTCGGCCAGCACCTTCCACAATGCGAGCCACCGCCAGGCCACCACCTCCCACCGTGCCGCACGCCAACCACCATGCAGTGCGTCGGCAGCCGATCTGCCACGGCCGGCCTCCCCAGACCACTGGCATCGCCCCAATGGCCTCCTTCAGCGCTCCGGTGGTCGGATCCATAGCACCCCGCGCCTGTGACCTCATCTACAAATGTGGTCGCCGGATCTAGAGCCCTCCCCTGCCCCATTGACCTCCTTCTGCGCCGCCGCGGCCAGATCCAGTAGACCTCCTGCTACCGCTAGATGCAGGCGCCCCGGCCGCCGCACCTTTGCTCCCACCTGCACCACGCCGCCCTCAGGATCCTGCTCAATCCCACCGAACTACCAGATCGGCGCCAGGATCCGGCCCCGTTTGACCAAATCCGCCAGGCCAGCCCCGCCCCCCTCATGTGCTGGCACCCCAATTCCTCTTCTGCTTCCCTTCATCTACAACGTTGGCGAACTGGAGTCCGGTGGTGCGTGGCGTGCCGTCCATTGTGCTCGGCTTTGCAGTATGTTCTCTTCCCCAATGGTGACCGTGTCCCTCCAGCTCCTCTAATCTCCCACCCACCCGGCACCTACTCTCTCCCCATATCCCATGAGGTCCTAGTCGCTCGTTGCTCGCAAGGGATGCTGTCCATTATGTTGAGGTAGTGCAGTGCGCTCGGCATGCAGAACCGTCCTCCCTCCTCTCTGGCTCGGCCCTCCACCTCTTGCTGGTCGCCACGGCCGGATTCGTTGCGGCACTGCCTTGCCTCGCCGCCATGCGTCAGTCCCGCGGCTTCAGCGTGACCATCTACCTCCCCTCGATGAACTGCATCGCCGCCAGTGTCGCTAGTGAGAAGTTCGCTCGTGTTGCTGCTGAACCTCCCCGAGTGAGCAATGTTGGAGTGCAGATATGTATTAGTTCTTTTTTGTGTTGAACATTGGAGTGCTTAATCTAGTTTTCTTGCAGCTCACAGCAGTGTTACTCCAAAAGATGAGGTTCAGTTTCCTTGCATTCTGATGACCACGCCGACGTGTGTGTGCTCGAGTGTAGCTTGCAAAAGGCCCCCAAAATCGACTCAGTTGTGTGCAGTTCCCAGGTGCTGAGTGTGCGGTTTGATTTTTTTTCCAACAAAAGATGTGCTCTGGTGAAGTTCATTGCTGATGTATCTCTAGTGCAGTTTTCAGATGGGTGCTACTACCTTCTGCACTGCTTCTTTGATCCACTATGGAGGCAAAAAACAAGAAAGGAAACATTCTTGTTTAGAAGACCACTTGTGAATTTGATGTGTTCAAGAGCGAGTTGTACAGATTTGTGTCCTAGAGGGAAACTAGTACTTGTGAACAAAAGTTCACTCGGGCACAGACGTCCAAGCAGTTGGGTGTGTAGTTTTTTTATGTGTTTGGATGCATTATTTTTTGACACATTTCACTCGCTTGCCATGTGCAGTAAGAGACTACAAAAGAAAATGCAGTGCACTCTGGTCTACAGTACACCATTTATAAAAAATGTATTTAAAAAGTGCACTCTCGTCCAAAATGTTATGAAGCTCACTTTGTTCTCTCATGTGGTTCACTATAAAACTCCTCCGTCTTTCACTATATCAATACAACACCTGCAGTGCGTTTGGTCATCGGAAGTGGTTCAGTTTTGAGAGTGATGTTGTTTGCTTGCGCACAATGTGGAAGTGTGATTTTTTTTGCAAAATAACAAAAAAGTAATGCGGTTCACTTCGATATTTGTCACGGTTCACTTGCCCATGTATCTGCGGTCCACTCTCGTTCATAAAAAAAAGTTGAAAAAAGACGACAAAAACTCGCCTAAGAAAATTTACACCCGACAAAAGAGATCATGAAGTTCACTTGACTGTTTGATGCAGTGCGGTTTTTAGCCTAAAGCAGTGCGTTCATGTGTTAAGACAAAAGAAATCATGAAGTTCACTTGACTGTCTAATGCAGTGCGGTTTTTAGCCTACGGCAGTGCGTTCATGTGTCTGATGCAGTAAACATGGAGATTTTGGTGTCGCGAAAAACAGAGTGCCCGCATTTCTGTAAAATCAAAATTTCTCTTAAACCGTAAGGAATTGGAGAGGGTGTTCTACATGAAAAATTTGCGTCTCGTCGATATCTATCCAACGGCATATAATTTGAATCATTTCGACCAGCAGTTTGTAAAAATTTTGCAAAAAACAGCCGTTGCCTCTCATCATCAGCCGCACGATTTTTACAATTAACTAAAAACTGTAAGGAATCTCAAAAACATTTTAACATATGAAAGTTGCGCCTCATCCGTAGCTTTCTAATGGTGTATCATACGCCTCATTACGACAAACGGTTAGAAAACTGGAGCGAAAACTATACCGAAACTTTGAAAAATAAAATTCCGCGATTTAGTAAATTTGAAACTGCTCTTAAGCCGTAACGAGTTAGAGAAAATAATAGATATGAAAAAGATGCGCCTCGACGATATCTTTCCAATGGTGTATCATTTGCTTCATTCCGACGAGCAGTTTAGAAGAAATCACGAAAAAATGCTCGCTACCACTCATGATGGGCCGCACCATTTTTGAAACTGCTCTTAAACCGTGAGGAATCTTGAAAAGTGTTCAACATGGCAAAGTTACGCCTAATCCATAGCTTTTCGACGGTATATTACACGCCTCATTCCAACAAACGGTTAAAAAACTAGAGCAAAAAAGGTACCGAAAATACACGGCGTGCAGTTTTTTGCGACGGGAAGTTCACTCGTGAGAGTACTACAACACACTTAGTTTAAACAATGACGTGCACTTGCGTTGAGCATGCAGTGCGGAAGTGTTATCAGAATAGTTATTATGCTAATATTAGCAGAATAGACCGGCTATATATATTAGCAGAATAGACCGGCTATATATATTACTAAGACATAAAACAAAGTATAAATAAATAAATTGCAGCGAGGTATTTTTGGTTTATAGATATGAAAATATATGATGGAAAATAGACCCTGGGGCCATAAGTTTTACTAGAGGCTTCTCTCTTGAAGGAAAATAGTATGTGGGTGAACAAATTACTGTCGAGCAATTGATAGAAAAGCGCAAAGTTATAACGATATCCAAGGCAATGGTTATGAATATAGGCATCACGTCGGTGTCAAGTAGACCGACTCCTGTCTGCATCTACTACTATTACTCCACACATCGACCACTATCCAGCATGCATCTAGAGTATTAAGTTCATAAGAACGGAGTAACACCTTAAGCAAGATGACATGATGTAGAGGGATAAACTCAAGCAATATGATGAAAACTCCATCTTTTTACCATTGATGGCAACAATACAATACGTGTCTCGCTACCCCTACTTTATCACTGGGTGAGATCACCGCAAGATTGAATTCAAACTAAGCACCTTTCCCATTGCAAGAAGAACCAATCTAGTTGACTAAACCAAACCGATAATTCGAAGAGAAACACAAAGATATCAAATCATGCATATAAGAATTCAGAGAAGATTCAAATAATATTCATAGATAAACTGATCATAAATCCACAATTCATCGGATCTCGACAAACACACCGCAAAATAATATTACATCGGATACATCTCCAAGAACATCGAGGAGAACATGGTATTGAGGATCAAAGAGAGAGAAGAAGTCATCTAGCTACTAGCTATAGACCCGTAGGTCTTTGATAAACTACTCATGCTTCATCGAAAGAGCAATAGAGTTGATGTAGAAGCCCTCCGTGATCGAATCCCCCTCTGGGAGGATGACGGAAAAGGTCCCAAGATGGGATCTCACGAAGACAGAAGGTTACGGCGGTGGAAAAGTATTTTGGTGGACGCTTCTGGTTGTTTGGGAATATTTGTGAATTTATAGAGCTGAGAAGGAGGTCGGTGGACTCCCGAGGGGGCCCACAAGCCAGGGGCGTGCCCTAAGGGCTTGTGGAGCCCTCGGGGCTCTTCTGACTTCATCTCCAAGTTTCGTGGATGTCTTCTGGTCCAAGAAAAATCATGGCGAAAGTTTTGTTTCGTTTGGACTCTATTTGATATTCCTTTTCGGTAAAACTCAAAAATAAGGGAAAAAACAAAAACTGGCATTGGGCTCTGGGTTAATAAGTTAGCCCCAAAATAAAATAAAATAAAATAGCATATTAATGCATATAAAACATCCAAAGCAGGTAATATAATAGCATTGAATAATCAAAAATTATAGATACGTTGGAGACGTATCAATAAGGAGGGAGTAGTCGCCCTCGGGGTTGAGGGTATGTACTAGTAGCTACGTGTTTGATCTCTCTCTCTCTCTCTCGTGTTCTTGATATGGCACGATCTTGATGTATCCCGAGCTCTGTTAATATAGTTCGATCATCTGGTGTTTCTTCCCTCTCTATCTTTGTTGTGATGAATCGAATCTTTTCGTTTGAGGTTTTGTTATTGTCGGATTGAATATTTCAAATTTGAGAACACTTAATGTATGTCTTGCATATGAATGCCCCTGGTGACAATGGGGTATTATATTAATTCACTCGATGTATGTTTTGGCACTCAACTCGCAGATTCCGGAGGTGTCATTGGGGTAATCTATGCATAGGGGTTGATGCACATTTTCATTATCTTTTCTCCGTTAGAAACTTTGGGGTTCTCCTTGAAGTCTTCGTGTGGATTGAATATTATGATTATGAATTTATTTGATGCATATCGTATAATCAACTCACGGATACTTGTGGTGGCATTGGAGTATCTAGGTGACATTAGGGTTGGTTGATGTGTATCATATGGTGTTATTTTAGTATGAACTCTAGGGTTGTTTGTGACACTTATAGGAATAGCTCAATGGATTGATCGGAAAGAATAACTTTGAGGTGGTTTCGTACTCTACAAAGAATTTCTATCTTATGTTCTCCGCTAATAGGAACTTGGGAGTGATTCTTTATCGCACGTTGAAGGATGGTTATATGATCCAATTATGTTAGCATTATTGCGAGATTGCACTAGTGAAAGTATGAACCCTAGGCCTTGTTTCTAAGCATTGCAATATCGTTTATGCTCACTTTTGTTACTTGCTACCTTGCTATTTTTTATTGTTCGCATTACAAAAACATATATCTACTATCCATACTACACTTGTATCATCATCCCTTCGGCGAGCTAGTGCACATATACAATTTAACATTGTATTGTGTGTGTTGGGACAAAAGAGATTGTTAGTATTTGATTGCAGGGTTTTTGAGAGAGACCATCTTCATCCTACGCCTCCCAAGGATTGATAAACCTTAGGTCATCCACTTGAGAAAAATTTGCTACTGTCCTACAAAACTCTGCGCTTGGAGACCCAACACAAGTCTACAAAAATAAAATTGCGTAGTAAGCATCAAGCTCTTTTCAGGCGCCGTTGCCGAGGAGGTGAGTGCTTGAAGGTATATCTTTAGATCTTGCAATCGAATCTTTTTAGTTTTTTGTTTATCACTAGTTTGGTTTTATAAAAATAAAACTACAAAAAATGGAATTGAGGTTGCCTCATATTATTCGTCTTTATAATATTTTTCTTGAAAGTAAGGATTCCGATAATTGTGCTCAGTTGGTAGAAGAAGAAGAATTCAATAAAACGTTTGGCATAAAATCTTTGAATGATTAGCATGATTGCAATGTTGTTAATATGAATTCTACGAATATCCAAAATACTAAAGATGGTTGCACTAGTCATAGCAAAGATGTTTCTTATAAGCATTTCAATTTTTGTGAAGTGCATAAAGTTTGTGAAGACACGCCTTATAGGGATGATAGATTTTGTAAGAAGCATAAACATGATAGAATCAACTTTTTGCTCAAAGTGATAGATAAATTTGCCATGAAATTATGCTCTCTTCATCCCATTACTTGTGAACTTTGCAATAAGGTTGGTCATCTTAATTTTCAATTCATACTTTTGCATGAATCGATCATGGCCAAAAATTGCAATAACTTGACCACCCTTGAACTTTATAATGAGTTTTTCTACTTTTGTGGTGTGAAGAGTTGGCACATAAAAATACTTGGTTTGAAGTATTCATTTTCACAAAAGACATTGAAAATAAATTGAAAGAAATCTATATACATTCATATGTAATTCATATTAAAATCTCTAAAAGGGTTTATATTTAAAAACGAAGGGAGTACTTCGCAAAATGGTAATTTGTGGTTCAGTGAAATGGTCAGGGTCAGTGAGAGGACGAGATCAACAAGCATGGAGAGTTAAGCTGAGGTATGAACATTATGCGTGTAGAAATTATTGTTACCTTTTGGTTGTGTACGCCAGTTCTCACTTTTCATGTGCATGCTAGGTATCTTGCCTTTCAGGTTCAGCCCATCACTAGGCATCAGTCGCTGCTCCTCAGTGTGTGAAGTGGAGTGCAGCTAGCTGCAGCATGTATACGTGTGTGCATGTTAAACGAGTAATGAACATGTGCTGCCGAACCATGCCTCTTTACAATCTAATCCCTCCATTTCTAAATATAATTCTTTTCAGAGATTTCAATATAGACTACATACGGGTGTATATAGTCATATTTTAGAGTGTAGATTCACTTATTTTACTCCGTGTGTAGTCCATATTGAAATCTCTAAACAGACTTAATACTCCTATTTAGAACAGAGGAAGTATATACGTATCTACAAATTTGTTTGCTCCTCACACTATTAAGCTATACAGACAAGCCCCATGGCCTCCTACGTATGTGCTGCTGGACAATAAATCATCAATTGATGTCTGAGAGATGTCAGACTAATACTAATAAATTAACTCATGTAGTACTCCCTCCGTCCCAAAATAAGTGACTCATCATGAATGTAGATGTATATGTCTGCAAGGCACACCCCAGCCTCTAGTATATACAACAAATGGAAGTCTGCCTTAAATAAGTGAAAGTTTTGCATTCGGTGGGAGCCTCTTCAGGAGAGGGCCTCTAACCATATCAAGAGCAGCACTATCTACTCTAGGGGTTGGTTCCCCTGGATCCAAAGCATCGGTTAGCCTTTGAGCTGTGTCTACAGTTACGACCTGTATTGCAGGAGCATTTTCAACCACGTGCATGATGAATTCAGCTTGGCCTCTTGCCCCTTTGAATCCTGTAACACGCATGTCCTTCAGATTCACATATTTATCTTCCAACGGCGGTATTTCTTGTCTCGAAGGTCCACCGGTTGCAAACCACATAGTATAAAGGCCACGGAACTGTTTAAGTCATCAAGATTAGTAGGGTTTCTTGCTACCCCGTACATGCAGGTTGAAAATAGTACTACCTCCATAACTTAATATAAGACGTTTTTTGACACTATGGCAGTGTCAAAAAATGTCTTATATTAAGTTACAGAGGGAGTAGCTTACAAACAAAAAGGGGAAATGATTGAGAATATTACTCACATGTACTTCCAACTTCTCAATGAACGGAGAAACCCTTAGAAAAGAAACTAAGTAGAGGATTTTGTCACTGTCTTCATGATGTATAACCAACAGTATCTGCACATGCCTGAGGTGAGAAAACACACGAGGGCTATTTAATGTCCACCGGCTCTGAAAGATAAAACAGCAAAGGTTATTGCAAGATTACATGCTAAACCATAACTCGAATATTGTCCCAATATAAAATACCTCTAGGCGTTGCATTCCAAGTTGCAATGTCAGGTTTTGTACATCTGGTAGCCCATTGAGGAGTGACGTGGCAGCACGCTGAAAAACCGCACCGCGGAACCAAAATTTTGCATTCTCCAGTTTCGTAGCATGATGGAGGGTAATAGGTATGTATGGTCCATCATAAACAAAGGTGGATAGATTTGCAGCATCGAACTCTATCTTGGTTACCTCACAGTGCATGATTTTCAAGTACTGCAGTTGGGATAATGGCTGCAGAACCACCTTCATTTCATCCTTGAGATGGCATCTGACTATGCTTAGCCACTCAAGAGTAATGCAACTGCACAAGATACTCTCGAGATCCTGCCTAGTGGTCTTCAGCGCATGGAGATCAAGCTTTCTTAGGTTTGGGAAACCTATGAAATCGGCAGGAGGTGGTTTGAAACACACAAAGCTAAGTTGAAGACACGCTAGACAGGATACACTTTTGTTGTCTAAAAGCTCAAATGGGAATCTGTAATGATCCCCATATTTCAGAAGATTGGACGGTGGCGCCAAATCAAAAGCTAGATTCTTTGCGTGGGTCGACATAGCAAATCTAATCCAGTTATTGAGGTGATCAACAAGCTTGCTCTCGAATATAAATTTAATATCAAGTTGGTCAACAACCCTGCCACAGTGCTTCCCCAAAACCGCATTAACACGGTCGATGAACATCTGGGTGTGCTGATGTTTCATTTTCACATTCTTACATACATCATTGACACCAAAGCTTAGCCTGGGGCAAGCTGTCCATGTACATCTCCAGTCAGTCGACAAAACACTGGTCCGAACAGCCTCTTTCACAGGTAATTTCGATAAAATTGCACACAGTACATCCTTCAGCAAAAGGAGAAGACAAATTTAAGCAGAGAAATCTATTTACCCTGAGGGTCAAGTCGAAAGGCATAATTAACATACCTCTGGAAGGTCATGAAATTTAACGTCAGGCCTTCCCTTGCTATTCTTCAGTGTCTTGACATGGACATGCTTCTCTGCCGTTATTCTACTCGTCAGATAGTTCCCCATTCAAAGCGCTGAAAAGAAGATTGAGGAACATCGGACAAACAAGAGGTTAGGGAGCATGGGGTTAATTAGGACTTGACATAATAGTGCAAGTCTGCGTAAACTGAATTTTGTCTGAAACTAGAATCAGTAAGTCGTCTGGTGTGCATCATAAAAATTGCATCTTTACTTAGCTCTGCCGCCCGTAACTAACTAAAAAAAAAAGTGGGAGCGCGGCGGGGGAAAGAGGAAAGTAATAGGATTAGATTAGAGAACAGAGGCAACCTGCGGAGCGGAGGTGCCGGCCGGCGGCGGCGGCTCCTCTTATTCCCCACTCGCGGCAGAGGCAGAGATCTGGAACGAGCAACCTATGGTCTACCTGATTTCCTTTGGGGATTAGGGTGGGGTTCTGACGCCACCCTCCGACCAAAAGTACTGAGGCGGAGGGTAGGCCGGAGCGGCGACAAGCGACGGCAGCCCCAGATGGGTTTATTTTGGTGTAATAAGGTCCAAACTCAGAAACGGAGAAGAAACACCGTAGGGGTCTGCTTCCCCTCCCAGCGCTTTTTTTTTTTTTTTTTTGAGATTCACCCACCCAGCGCTTCTTTTTTTTTTTTTTTTGAGAAATACCCTTCCAGCGCTTTTGTGTGTGCAGCAGGCGCCAGGCCCCGAACTGGCCACCTGGCCCGGCTGTAAAAAGGCCTGTCACGTCAGTGTCGGCCTTTTTATAAAAAGGGTCGTGGCGTGGCTCCACCTTCCCAACCGAGAGTTTTCTTTTTTATGTATATATATCCGTTTATTCAAAACATTTTATCTTTTAAACTGCGCGTCAATCTCGAACCGTTTTTATCATTTGATTCCTCTCGCCGAGATCTTCAAAATTAGATCCTATGTTGATAAGTTTTCACAAACTTTTTTTTCACAAAAAACCGGACAAGAAAACCATACCGTGAGCATGTTTTTTTTTTATTTTCGAAAGAGGCACGACCGTGCTTATCGCACAAGCACTGTGCCTCTCGTGAAAGGAAGAAAAATGTGCCTCTCACAGAAGAAAACTCGTACGTCTCACGGAAGAAAAAAAGTAAACACGTTTTTTTTTTCATTTTCGATAGGCACGACCATGCCTCTCGTGGAAAAAAGAAAAACGTGCCTCTCGCGAAAGCAAATCCGTTGCTCTAGTGGAAGAGAAAAAAGATATTTATTTTTTCTGTTTCCGATAGGCAAACCATGCGTCTCGCGAAAGCAAACCCATGCCTCTAGCGGAAGAGAAAAAACCTTTTTTTTGTTTTCGATAGGCATGGCCGTGCCTCTCGTAGAAGCAAATCCATCCCTCTCGCGGAAAAAATAAAAAGAAAACGCTTTTATTTCTGTCTCTGGTAAACGTATTTTTCCGTGCAATGTTTTTTGTTTTTTTAAGTTAAGAAAGACCAATGAAAAACCGAAAAGTCAAAAATATGGAGAGAAAAAATCATCTAAAAAGCCAAAAACGCGTGCAAAAAATTAAAGAGAGCATCCAGAGCGCGACACGTGATGGTGGCCAAGAGAGCGTGCTCTGGGAAGGCTCCCGAACAAGCGCTCCTTAATTACATGCTCGCTGAAAAACTTTACTTTCACCAGCTTACCGGGCCAGCGTGCCGGCACGTTTATGAGCGGTCATGCCTGGGCCACGAAGGTCAGCACACCTGCCTGCTGACCCGGCACGGCCCGTGTACTAAGTGTGCTCGGCCGGGCCGTGTTGTGCCTGGCCCGCCAGTTTGGTCAGGTTTGGCGCAAAAACACGAACGACGTTCAGCCGAAACTTGCACGACATGCCCATCGCATCATCCATAGGCAAATCTAGACGGCAGTGGGCCGTGAGATTAGCTGTAGTGCATGTTTGTTCAACAAAGCGTCTGCTACCATTGGAGGGGCGGCTGCTACCATTGGACGGAACCATGAGGGACATTTTCTCGGATCCTCATCAATGGTTTTTGATGACATAAATGATCCCCCAATGTTGGAGGCTTTGGCGTGCCGAGAAGTGCTAGCGCTAGCTCAGGACCTAAATGCACACTATATCGTTGTTGCGTGTGATTGCAAAACAGTTGTGGAGGAAATCAAAATGGGGTCAGAAGGAAGATACAGCAATATCATCAAGGAGATCCAAGCCCAATCAAGACTTTTTGATCGATGTGACTTCATCTTTGAAGGTCGGAAAGGAAATATAGATGCTCATAATTTAGCAAAGTTTTCTACTTCGTTAGTCCAAGGGCGCCACGTGTGGCTGGGGTTCCCCATGATCCCTTTGTTATCCCTGTAAACCGAAACAATAATCAATAAAGTCTGGTTTACCACTCAAAAAAAAGCGTCCTCCGTGAAGTACTTCCGAGGAAATCCTATTTGACGCATTCTAAATCGAGGTGTGGATCTTTCGCACAGAGCTCGGGGATCGCACGGTTACCTAGACTGGCCCATTAATGGTTGCAACCTTTTTGATTTTGGAAATCTTGAGTTTCCCGAGCAGTGTTTTCTTGTTTAGGGAACCTTCTAGAAAGTGCCCTGAACCGGATTTTATTTCTTTCACTTGTTTTCCTGTTCGTTCCTTGCTTTTCACGGTTTTTCATATGTTTTTTATGTTTTTGTTTCTTTTTCTTCTTACTTTTTTCTTTTCTTTTCCTTTCCTTTTTCTTTTTTCATTTATTTTTCATTTTCACTGTTTAATTTTCTTTTTTAAAATTCACATTTCGAAAATTTGTTCTGAAATTTTAAAAGAAATGTTTGTGTTATTTAAAAATGTTCAAAATTTCAAAAGATGGCCGTATTTTCAAAAGATGTTCATAAATTCAAAAGAGTTTCGGAATTTCAAAAAAATGTTCTTGGTTTTCTAAAATTGTTCGTAATGTTTTTGTTCAATTTTTTCACAACTTTTAAAAAATGTTTGGTATTTCAAAAAAAATCACATTTTTCAAAAATGTTCATATTTTCATTTTTTTCAAGAGTTTAAAAAACTGTTCAGAAATGTCGAAAAATGTTCAAGTTTTCAAATTTTCTTCAGGAACTCCGCCTATGTTGTCTCAACATAGCTGGTCCCAAGCCCGGGTAAAGGAGGAGGGTTGTGATAGGCTTGGCGAGCCAACGTAAAAACTCAGCCACTCTTATGGAGATGAAACCCAAAAGATTTTCGTTGGGCGTAACCCTCTCGTGACGCGCCACATCGAACCGAGTGTGGTGGAAAATGGGCAAGGCCGGGCCGTCACCCCAGTGGCGCGCCGTATCTTGATCCGGATCACGGTGGCAAGTGGCGAGGATCGGGTCGTCGCATCCTTAGTGGCGCGCTACATCGGCCTTGGATGTAGTGGAAAATGAGCAAGGGTCTTCGCATTTGACTCGGCGAAAGCGAAGGGTAAGGAAGCTAGCCGAGCCTAGGAGGATTCGCTTAGGTAGCTGGAGCGTAGGGTCTCTGACGAGGAAGCCGGGAGCTAGTTGATGCGGCGGTGAGGAGAGGTGTTGATATCCTTTGCGTCAAGAAACCAAATGAAGAGGACGGAAGGCGAAGGAGGTGGAGGATACCGGCTTCAAGCTATGGTACACGGGACGACTGCAAGCAGAAATGGCGTAGGCATCTTGAGCAACAAGAGCCTCAAGTATGGAGTGGTAGACGTCAAGAGGCGTGGGGACCGGATTATCTGGTCAAGTGGTAGTTGAGGACTTGGTTCTCAATGTTATCGCACAGTATGCCCATAAGTAGAGCCACAATGAGAACACCAAGAGGGAGTTCGGAAAGGCACAGAAGACATGGTTAGGAGTGTACCGATTGGTGAGAAGCTCTTCATAGGAGGAGACCTCAATGGCCACGTGGGTACATCTAACACAGGTTTTGAAGGGCGCATGGGGGCTTTGGCTATGGCATCGAGGAATAAAGAAGGAGAAGATGTCTTAAGCTTTGCTCTAGCCTACAACATGATTGTAGCCAACACCCTCTTTAGAAAGAGAGAATCACATCTGGTGACTTTTAGTAGTGGCCAACACTCTAGCAGATTGATTTCATCCTCTCGAGAAGGGAAGATAGGCGTGCGTGCCTAGGCGTAAGGTGATACAGGGAGAGTGTTGTACCCGGCATAAGCTGGTGGTTCTTGACTTCGCTTCGGATTCGTGTCCGGCGGGATAAGCGGGCTAAAGTCACTAGAATGAAGTGGTGGAAGCTCAAGGGGGAGGTAGCTCAGGCGTTCAAGGAGAGGGTCATTAAGGAGGGCCCTTGGGAGGAAGGAGGGGATGCGGACAATGTGTGGATGAAGATGCCGACTTGCATTCGTAAGGTGGCCTCAGAGGAGTTTGGAGTGTCCAGGGGAAGGAGAAGCGAAGATAAGGATACCTGGTGGTGGAATGATGATGTCCAGAAGGCGATTAAAGAGAAGAAAGATTGCTTTGACGCCTATACGGATAGGAGTGCACACAACATAGAGGAGTACAAGATGGCGAAGAAGGCCGCAGCGAGCTGTTGGTGAAGCAAGGGTTGGGCGTATGAGCACCTCTACCAACGGTTGAGGCACGAAGGAAGGCGAAAGGACATCTATAAGATGGCCAAGATTCGAGAGAGGAAGGCGAGGATATTGGCCAAGTCAAATGCATCAAGGACGGAGCAGGCCAACTCTTGGTGAAGGACGAGGAGATTAAGCATAGATGGCGGAGTACTTCGACAAGTTGTTCAATGGGGAGAATGAAAGCTCTACCATTGAACTGGATGACTCTTTTGATGAGACCAGCATGCGTTTTGTGCGTCGAATCCAGGAGTCTGAGGTCAAGGAGGCTTTAAAAAGGATGAAGGGAGGCAAGGCGATGGGCCCGAATTGTATCCCCATTGAGGTGTGGAAAGGTCTCGGGGACATAGCGATAGCATGGCTAACCAATCTTTTCAACCTCATTTTTCGGGCAAACAAGATGCCAGAAGAATGGAGACGGAGTATATTAGTACCAATCTTCAAGAACAAGGGGATGTTGAGTTGTACTAATTACCGTGGAATTAAGCCGATGAGCCATACAATGAAGCTATGGGAGAGAGTCATTGAGCACCGCTTAAGAAGAATGACAAGCGTGACCAAAAACCAATTTGGTTTCATGCACGGGAGGTCGACCATGGAAGCCATTTTCTTGATACGACGACTTATGGAGAGATATAGGGAGCAAAAGAAGGACTTGCATATGGTGTTCATTGACTTGGAGAAGGCCTATGATAAGATACTGCGGAATCTCATGTGGTGGGCCTTGGAGAAACACAAAGTCCCAGAAAGTACATTACCCTCATCAAGGACATGTACGATAATGTTGTGACAAGTGTTGAACAAGTGATGTCAACACTCATGACTTCCCGATTAAGATAGGACTGCATCGAGGGTGACTTTGAGCCCTTATCTTTTGCATTGGTGATGGATGAGGTCACAAGGGATATACAAGGAGATATCCCATGGTGTATGCTCTTTGCGGATGATGTGGTGCTAGTTGGCGATAGTCGGGCGGGGTAAATAGGAAGTTAGAGTTATGGAGACAAACCTTGGAATCGAAGGGTTTAGGCTTAGTAGGACTAAAACCGAGTACATGATGTCGGTTCGATTACTACTAGTGTGAGGAGGAGGAGGTTAGCCTTGATGGTCGGTGGTACCTCGGAAGGACACCTTCGATATTTGGGGTCAATCTTTGCGGGAGGATGGGGGTATTGATGAAGATGTGAACCATCGGATCAAAGCCGGATGGATGAAGTGGCGCCAAGCTTCTGGCATTCTCTGTGACAAGAGAGTGCCACAAAAGCTAAAAGGCAAGTTCTACAGGACGGCGGTTCGACTCGCAATGTTGTATGGCGTTGAGTGTTGGCCGACTAAAAGGCGACATGTTCAACAGTTAGGTGTGGCGGAGATGCGTATGTTGAGATGGATGTGTGGCCACACGAGGAAGGATCGAGTCCGAATGATGATATCTGAGATAGAGTTGGGGTAGCACCAATTGAAGAGAAGCTTGTCCAACATAAATGCGAGATGGTTTGGGCATATCCAGTATGAGCCTCGAAGCTCCGATTGCATAGCGGATGGCTAAAGCGTCGCGGAGAATGTCAAGAGAGGGCGAGGTAGACCGAATTTGACATGGGAGGAGTCCGTTAAGAGAGACCTGAAGGATTGGGGTATCACCGAAGAGCTAGCTATGGACAGGGGCGCATGGAAGCTTGCTATCCATGTGCCAGAGCCATGAGTTGGTTGCGAGATCTTATGGGTTTCACCTCTAGCCTACCCCAACTTGCTTGGGACTAAAGGCTTTGTTGTTGTTGTTGTTGTTGTTTCAAATTTTCTTCAGGAATTTCAAAATATGTTCGCGTTTCCAAATATTGTTTTGGAATTTCAAAAAATGTTCCTGTTTTAAAATAAACTTGTTTTTGAAAATGTTTCAGTTCTTAAAATTTTGTTCACAAATTTGGAATGTGTTTGCGTTTCACAGAACACTCCATTTTTTCAAATAAAAAAACTTCAAATTTGCTAAAATAATTCGGATCTGCTCTTCGTGTTTGATACTTCACGCTTTTGGGGCTTCAAGCTCATCGTGGCGGCGAGGCGACGAAGACGATGGGAGAAGGGGGAGCGGAGGCGCGTGCATCGTCATTGCAGACCAGGGCCGCCGATGACCCAGACACCGGTATTTTAGATTCTTGACCCTAAATTCATCCCAAAATGTGATCTGCATCGGATGATTCATTCGAGGAAGGGGAGGAGAGGGGTGGGATTGTGCTCGTCGGAGCTGCTACGTAGGAAGGGTGGGTTGGTGGCGGGGTTGAGGGTGCTCGTCGCCCGCTACTACGTCGGAGGCGGGGGTGTGGGTTTGTGCACTCTTCAGTGCTACTAGGTTCGGTGGCAGAGGAGTTCATCTGAGGCTCGTCGGAGTAGCTATGGGGCGAGGAAGTTCATCCGTGGTGCTTTTTGTCCCTTTTTGTAGATGCGTCGTGATGCCCAGGTTATTTTTTTGCCATAGTCCCTAGATTTTTCAGTTCTTTTTGTTTGATGATGTGTTGAAGATTGGGATCCATTATTTTGGGTCCAGTTTTTCTGCCTGATACAATCATGCCCTACGTGTTGTTTTGGGGTGGCAGATCATGGCATGATTTTTTTCCAGACTTTGTTACTGATTTTTTTCTGTCTGAATCATGTGTGTTAGTAGTGTGATGTGATGTTGTGACAACCAGAGTCATGAAACAACCAGAGCCACGAGGATTTTTGTTGTCGAGAAAGCCAACTCCAGTCGACCGGAAGTTAGCGACAGATCCGCACAATTCTGGAGCCGCTCGATTCGCTTCTGCTCTCGCGCGATCCTTCCTAATTTCCTCGCGCCCAGAATCTTCTCCCGTGATTTAAGGACGGTTTCAATTATCATTAAAGCAGATATATTTTTTTCCTATGAATTAAGGATGATTTTTAATTCTCATAGATTTTCCCCCTAATTTAGGTAAGGTTTTCAATACTCATTTAAGGAGGAAGATACACGCTTGATTTTTTTTCACCTTTTAAGGATGGAGAGAAGGTATGGTTTTCCACAAGATTGTCAAAGGTGGGATTTGAACCTTCGACCTCTCTATCGAGGAATGAGAAAGATAACCACTAGACTATCTAATCATTTGTGTGATTTGATTAATTGAGATCTAATTTATAGACATGTGATCACACTAGAAAATCTGAGCATTGTATCCAAGAGAGGCTTGGTAAAAGAGATTTGTCGGGGGAACTTGTGTAATGAGATCTTTACAGGTACGGTCATCGAACTAACGTGATTAGAGCTTATGCACCGCAGAGTTGTGATATTTTTCTTTTGTAAATATCCCTCCGGTAACTTTTGTGTGAATAACCTAGTAACCGACACTTCACGGACCTGATAACTTATGTACCTTGGTCCTGAAAACTATGTCCGCAAGGGTGGGGATGGGGAGTTTTTGAAACATACCACGGTAACTTCTGTGCAAATAACATGATAACTCATACATGGTAGACCTGATAACTTTGTCGGAGGGGTCGGGGTGGGGGTGTCGTTGAAACGTACCACGGTAACTTCTATGCAAATAACATGATAACTCACACATCGTAGACATGATAAATTATGTACCCATTCCTGGTAACTTTGTCGGTGGGGGTAGGGTAGGGGGAGTCATTGAAACATACCACGGTAACTTCTATGCAAATAACATGATAACTCACATATCGTAGACATGATAAACTATGTACCCAGTCCTGGTAGCTTTGTCGGCGGGCGTAGGGGGTGGGGGGAGTCGTTGAAACATACCATGGTAACTTCTATGCAAATAAGAAATAACATGATAGCTTACACATTGTAGACATGATAAATTATGTACCCAATCCTGGTAACTTTGTCGGCGAGGGTAGAGGTGGGAGGAGCTGTTGAACCATACCACGATAACTCTTATGCAAATAACATGATAACTCACACATCGCAGACTTGATAACTTTTGTACCCGATCCTGGTAAATGTGGCGACTGTGGCAAGGGGGGTGATGCCCCGGTAATTTCTGTGTAAATAGCATGGCAATAGACACATAGCAAGTTGATAACCCCCATACAAACGCCACTGTATTTTTTTGTTGAAAAACATGCACCCGGTAATTTTTGTGTAAATAGCATGATAATGTATACATCGCAAACTTGATAACTAATATCTTTTGTTTAAACAATATGGTATCTTTCATTTAAGGGAAAAAAGTTTTTGAGACATTTCATCGATAATTTCTGTGTTAAATTACCATACTTCCCCATGCTTTAACCTTCTCGTATTGTAGTTACCAGCCTTATCATGGTATAGTTATCATGTTGTTGATACCATATTATCATGTTGATCATGCCAAAGTTACCGAGCCAATTTGTTTTTCCTAATATGGCAGAAATAAGAAAGGTTCAAGTAACATTGTTTATCTACAATCTATACCTACTAATAAAAGGAATATATATTCTTAGCCCCTCATGCTATTTTTTAGAAAATCCCTGATGTTTCTGACATTAAACCCACAGTACATATCAAATGCTTTTTAAAATACTCATATCCTCAAATTTAACATGTTATATATGAAATTTGATTAGAAAAACATGTAGAATCTAAATATGATATTATTTTACCTGTTAACAATTTAAAAATACTATCTAGGCTGCAATGTTAATCGACAATGCATTATCCGTCTTCTTTTCATACCGGTATTGATTCTGATTGGGGATGAACACCTCAGCAAAATGAGGATCGGACATGAAATTGAAGATAAATTTGCTAGAAGCACCCAATAAGTAAGGACATGGATGCATGACATGGATAAATGCATTATCACTTGCCCGTTCTTTGTACAGATTAAATCTACATGTAAGCCGTGTTGAAATAGAACACTTGTGGAATCTTAAACTGCGTTTTTATAGGTTAAGACAATCTTTGTTTGGGCCATAGCTACAAATTCTCATATTATAGACGATTTTCTGTAAATTAAAAGCGTGTGGTATTTTTTCTCCAGTGCAATGCACGAGCCTTTTTGCTAGTAAACAACAACAAAAGGTGGCTTAGTTGGTTATTAGGCTCAACAACTATTGCATAGACCTGGGTTTGAGTCCTCTTTCAAGCACTTTTATTTTCTTTTCATAATATGCAGCGAAAAACCAGGAAAAAAAGATGAAAATGGCTGGCTCACGTTCACTCATATCGATCGGTTCTATGAGAAATAGCGACTGTCTGACGCAATAAGAGGCAAATAGGGTTTTCCCCAACACGAGCCCGAAGAGAGAGATGTCGTCGCCTAGTTGGGCGAAGGCTTAAGCATTTTTTATTTTCTATTTGGTTGATTTATTTATCTTAGTTTTGAACATTATTATTCTTTTCAAAACCAGTTCAAACATTTGAAAGAAAAATTGGAATAAAAATGTCGTTCAAATACTGTTTACAAATTTAAAAATGCTCTAAAATTTCAAAAAATTATCATGTTTTTTAATTTTTTGTTCCCAAATTTAAGAAATGTTTGGGTTTCAAAAAAGTTCATAAATTTTTAAAAAGTACGTGGTTTGTCATATGTGTTCGAAATTTTCATAAATTATTCAACATTTGTTAAAATTTTCGAAAAAAGTGTTCCACTTTGAAAAAGTTTCATACACAATTTGTTCATGTTGATGGATAATAACAGAAATTACAAATAATAGAAGTATTCAAATTAGGAAAAACTAAATGCTCACGGATGCATCCCAACTGGTGTTTTTTTACCATGGATAAATGACCTCAACTTCTTGCATCAGTATGGCACAGACATATCAAGCATCCATGTCATTTTTGAATGACTTTCGACACAGTTTGCACGTCGCGACACGCCCAACCATTTATTGGTCCCTTCTGACCAAGAAAACTCCAGAAAATATAAAGCTTGTCAAAAATCCAAACAACTTGACAAGATTTCTTGAATTGTTCGTAAAACCCGGTGGAAGAAATTAGGTCCATTCAAAGGATGTCGAAAAACAACATGCTTTCAGACGAATACTTCTATTCTCTACCCAAACACCCTCCATTGAACATGATCTATTTTTAGACATGCTTAAAATGACCTCAACTTTTACAAAAAGGTGGGCATGACCATGGTAGGTATTCATGCCTGGTTCGAATGACTTTCAGCATGGTATGTAAGACACATCCTACCATTTATTGGTCTTTTTAAACCGATAAAACTCAAAAAATGCAAAACTTATTGATAACTCAAACAACTTGGCATGATGGATTGAATTGGTCATACCAGGCCATGAAAAAAAGGGGACATTTAACGGATGTCGAGAAACTAGGGGCTCCCAACAAACCCTTGCCTGCCTGAACACTCACCGTTGATCATGGTGTTATTTTCAAAATCTCAGCATTGACCCCAACTTTTGCAAGCACGAGAGCATGCACATGTTAGACATACATGTCTGGTTTGAATAATTTTCAATACCAGACATGCCCGGTGATTTATTGACCTTTATTCACCAGAAAAACTCCAGAAAATATAAAATTTGTAAAAAAAACCTAAACTACTTGGCATGGTGCCTTATATTGGTCATACAAGGATATAGAAAAAATGGGGCCATTTGACGGATATTGGAAAAGAACGTGCTCTTGAAAGTGCGTTATATCGACTAGAGGGGGGGTGAATAGGCGATTTTTATGAATTCTTCACTGAGGAATTTGCCGGTGAGGAAATTCCTAACTGAAGAACTACTAGCAGCGGAATAAGTACTCAGAAGTAAGCATAACAGGATACATGCATGGTCATCATGATGAAATGAAGACAAGCACAGAGTACAGAAAGCGTAAACACAGGATAACAAGATGAAGACAAACAGATGAAGAAATTGGGCGAGGAATTTGAGAAAGTCTTGATCAAAGTCTTCAAACACAGATATGAACAACATTCAACACGAGAATGAGGAAATGGAAGGGTTGAGGAAATAGAACCGATTAGTTGGTGAAGACAATGATTTGGTAAACCAGTTCAAGCTGCTGTCTCGGTTATGCGTCACGGTTGGAGCGGTGAGTATTTAAACTCGAGGACATGCAGATCCGGACACCCGATCTCGAGCGCAACTCGGGACACCCAGTCCTCACCGTATTATCCTTGAACTAAGACCACGCAGGCCTCGTCCAATCACTCGTGGTAAGTCTTCAGTGACTTCAAACCTTCACAGACTTGGTCACTCGGCGATCCACAATTCCTCTTGGATGCTCTAGACCTTGACGCCTAACCGTCTGGAAGAAGCACAGTCTTCAAAGGTAACAAGCGTCGGATCCACGCAGGATCAATTTCTTCAGTGATGCTCAATCACTTTGGGTTTGTGGGGGTTTGGTTTTGGATTTTTCCTCACTTGATGATTTTCGCTCAAAGTCCTCGGAGGATGGGTTGCTCTCAAATGACAAGTGTCAAGTTCTCTCGGAGCAGCCAACCAACTAGTGGTTGTAGGGGGCAGCTATTTATAGCCTAGGGAGCAGCCCGACATGATAAGACATAAATGCCCTTCAATGATATGACCGTTAGGTGGATAAGATATTTTGGACAGCTAGCGCGCAGCACAGCAACGGTCGGAAATTTGACTCTCAAATTTCTCGGGCTATCATGTTCCTCTTGTGTAGGCAATTCGACTGGCGAATTCCTAACTCCTCGATCGAGCAAAGTCCTTAGTGACGGAAGAATTGCGTCTCATCCTTTGAAGAAATTGATTGAAGCGCATGAGATTTCAATGGTTTCACTCGAAGGGATTGGTAGGTGTAGGATTTTGAGTTGAGCATCACATGGAAATTTTTCCTTAGTATTTCCTCGACCCCCTTTAATAGTATGGTGTTTCCTATGACTCAAGAAAGAGAAAATAAAACTACGAAAACAAGTCTTCACGCTTCATGTTCCTCAAATGGATATCAAGTTTTCAAGGTCACACCAATTTCTTCACTTTCAAAGTCTTCAGAAAGTCTTGAGAATATCAAAGTCTTGATCGAAGAACTTCATTTTAGGGTCGACTTTCTCTGTAAATATCAAACTCCTCATAGACTTATAGACCTGTGTACACTCACAAACGCATCAGTCCCTTAACCTATAAGTCTTCAATACACCAAAATCACTAAGGGGCACTAGATGCACTTACAATCTCCCCCTTTTTGGTGATTGATGACAACATAGGTTAAGTTTTCAACGGGGATAAATATATGAAGTGTAAATACTGATATTGAGGAATTTGATTGCAAGATATAGAAGAACTCCCCCTGAATATGTGCATAATGAGGAATTTGCTTTTGAGGCAATGCACATTTGAAGAATTAAATCATGGAGATCTCCCCCTATATCTTGTAATTCATACACGCATTTGATATATAATATGAAGAATTTGAAATGCATGATGAAATATGGTGCCTGATGAGATTCAGCATGCGTGCAATAATATTAACGAGGAATAAGCATGCAGAATAGCACATCAAAAGTATCAGAGCTCGGTGCATCAAAAGCATCAGAGCACGACCAAAAGTATCAAGGCACCACCTATACCCTTCCCTTGGGTCGGCCAACCCAAGGGTCATCTTTATTTTAGCCCCCCGGGCGATTGCTTGTCTAAGTCTTTGGTGCGAACCGCAGATGCGGGGCCCCTCGGGGCAACTCGAGGTCTGGTTTTACTCGTGGTGACCTATCCGGTGTTGCCCTGAGAATGAGATATGTGCAGCTCCTATCGGGATTGTCGGCGCATCGGGCGGCTTTGCTGGTCTTGTTTTACCATTGTCGAAATGTCTTGTAAACCGGAATTCGAGACCGATCGGGTCTTCACGGAGAAGGTCTATTCCTTCGTTGATCGCGAGAGCTTGTCATGGTCTAAGTTGGGACACCCTGCAGGTATAAACTTTCGAGAGCCGTGCCCGTGGTTATGTGGCGATGGGAATTTGTTAATGTCCGGTTGTAGATAACTTGACACCAGATCCGAATTAAAATGCATCAACCGCGTGTGTAGCCGTGATGGTGTCTTCTCGGCGGAGTCCGGGAAGTGAACACGGTTTCTGTGTTATGTTTGAAGTAAGTAGGAGTTCTGGATCACTTCTTGATCATTACTAGTGACGACCGTTCCTTTGCTCCTCTTCTCGCTCTCATTTGCGTATGTTAGCCACCATACTTGCCTAGCCGCTGATGCAACCTCACCACTTTACCCCTTCCTTTCCCATTAAGCTTTGCTAGTCTTGATACCCATGGTAATGGGATTCTTTGAGTCCTCGTGGCTCCTGATTACTACAACAAGATTGCGGTATAGGTTTGTCCGATGATCATGACGCGAGAGCGATGCTTGCTTGCGTTGAGTTCTTCTTCTGCTTCTTCTTGATCGGGGATAGGTTCGGTCGGTGACTGGGCTAGTAGGGTGGATATTGTTTGAGTTTCTGTTTATGATTCATCTGTAGTCGGATGTTGTTCTTGTATGTTGTATTGTTGTATTCGTGTGGCATTGTATGCCTCTTGTATGTATCCCCATCTTTTATGTAATTGTTGATGTAATGATATCCACCTTGCAAAAGCGTTCCAATATGCGGGTCTATCCTTGGTGGGACCTTCGAGTTCCTTTTGGATAGGGTCGCATATTGGGCGTGACAAGTTGGTATCAGAGCCTCGACCGACCTTAGGAGCCCCCTTGATTGATCGTGTAGTTTGGCCGTTGTTGAGTCTAGAAGAAAACTGTTTTCTAAGTCTAGTTATATTGGAGAGTAGAATTCTTTTTACTCCTCTGCCCCTTCATCGCTCTGGTGACGAATCTTGACGTAGGTGTTTTGAATTATTTCTCTTCCCTTTCAAACTTTTCTTTAGGTTCACGCAGTTGGTTTTCCGATCGTTGGTCCTCAGCTCTTTGCATCCGGTGCATATCTCGTCAAAGTGATTCCATCCTCTCCGTTTTTGCAAGTTCATGTTGGGGAACATAGTAATTTCAAAAAAATTCCTACGCACACGCAAGATCATGGTGATGATATAGCAACGAGAGGGGAGAGTGTATGTCCACGTACCCTCGTGGTATGGCGGAAGCATTATCACAACGCGGTTGATGTAGTCGACGTCTTCACGATCCGACCGATCCAAGCACCGAACGTCTGGGGCCTCCAAGTTCAAAGACACGTTCAGCTCAATGGCGATCTCGGTCTCCGATCCGGTAGAGCTCCGGAGATGAGTTCCGTCGACATGACGGCGTGGTAACGATGTTGATGCTCTCTCGCGCAGGCTTCGCCTAAGCTTCATGACGATATGACCGAGGTGGAATATGGTGGAGGGGGCACCGACACGGCTAAGGAACGATCCGTAGATCAACTTGTGTGTCTATGGGGTGCCCCGCCCCGTATATAAAGGGGAAAGGAGGAGGGGGCGGCCTAAGGGGAGGCGCGCCCTAGGAGGGGGAAACCTACTCCAAGTAGGTTTCCTCCCTTCCTAATCCAAGAAGGAGGGAAGGAAGGAGTGGGAGAGGGGAAGGCAGGGGGCGCCCCCTTCCTGTCCTATTCGGACTCAAGGGGGCGTGCCACTTGCCTGGTCGGCCCCTCTCTTTCTTCAATAGGGCCCATCAAGGCCCATTACTTCCCGGGGGGTTCCGGTAACCCTCCGGTACTCCGGTTTTCTCCGAAAACTCCCGGAACACTTCCGCTGTCCGAATATAGTCGTCTAATATATCGATCTTTACGTCTCAACCATTTCGAGACTCCTCGTCATGTCCCCGATCTTATCCGGGACTCCGAACTCCTTCGGTACATCAAAACTCATAAACTCATAATAAAACTGTCATCGAAACCTTAAGCGTGCGGACCCTACGGGTTCGAGAACTATGTAGACATGACCTAGAACTATTCTCGGTCAATAACCAATAGCGGAACCTGGATGCCCATATTGGTTCCTACATATTCTACGAAGATCTTTATCGGTCAAACCGCATAACAACATACGTTGTTCCCTTTGTCATCGGTATGTTACTTGCCCGAGATTTGATCGTCGGTATCCAATACCTAGTTCAATCTCGTTACGCAAGTCTCTTTACTCGCTCGTAATACATCATCTCATAACTAACTCATTAGTTACAATGCTTGCAAGGCTTAGGTGATGAGTATTACCGAGAGGGCCAGAGATACCTCTCCGACAATCGGAGTGACAAATCCTAATCTCAATTATGCCAACCCAACATGTACCTTCGAAACACCAGAGAACACCTTTATAATCACCCGATTCACGTTGTGATGTTTGGTAGCACACAAAGTGTTCTTCCGTAAGCGGAGTTGCACAATCTCATAGTTGCAGGAACTTTGTATAAGTCATGAAGAAAGCAATAGCGACATACTAAGCGATCAAGTGCTAGGCTAACGGAATGGGTCATGTCAATCACATCATTCTCCTAATGATGTGATCCCGTTAATCAAATGACAACTCTTTTGTCCATGGCTAGGAAACATAACCATCTTTGATAAACGAGCTATTCAAGTAGAGGCATACTAGTGACACTATGTTTGTCTATGTATTCACACATGTATTATGTTTCCGGTTAATACAATTCTAGCATGGATAATAAACATTTATCATGATATAAGGAAATAAATAATAACTTTATTATTGCCTCTAGGGCATATTTCCTTCAGTCTCCCACTTGCACTAGAGTCAATAATCTAGTTCACATCGCCATGTGATTTAACACCAATATTCACATCTGTATGTGATTAATACCCATAGTGCACATCATCATGTGATCAACACCCAAAGGGTTTACTAGAGTCAATAATCTAGTTCACATTGCTATGTGATTAACACCCAAAGAGTACTAAGGTATGATCATGTTTCACTTGTGAGAGAAGTTTAGTCAATGGGTCTATCATATTCAGAGCCGTATGTATTTTGCAAATATTCTATGTCCACAATGCTCTGCACAGAGCTACTCTAGCTAATTGCTCCCACTTTCAATATGTATCCAGATTGAGACTTAGAGTCATCTGGATTGGTGTAAAAGCTTGCATCGTTGTAACTTTTTACGACGGGCTCTTTTATCACCTCCATAATCGAGAAACATCTCCTTAGTTCTCACTAAGGATATTCTTGACCGCTGTCCAGTGATCTACTCTTAGATCAAAATTGTATTCCTTTGTCAAACTCAGATCAAGGTATACAATACGTCTGGTTTACAGCATGGCATACTTTATAGAACCTATGACTAAGGCATAGGGAATGACTTTTCATTCTCTTTCTATTTTCTGCCATGGTCGGGTCTGGAGTCTTACTCAACATCACACCTTTGCATCACAGGCAAGAACTCCTTCTTTGACTGTTCCATTTTGAACTATTCAAAAATTTATCAAGGTATGTACTTATTGAAAAATCTTATCAAGTGTCTTGATCTATCTATATAGATCTTGATGCTCAATGTGTAAGCAGCTTCACCGAGGTCTTGCTTTGAAAAACTCCATTTCAAGTATCCTTTCATGCTATTCAGAATTTCTATATCATTTCGAATCAACAATATGCCACCCACATATAATATTAGAAATGCTACAGAGCTCCCACTCACTTTCTTGTAAATACAGGCTTCTCAAAAAGTCTGTATAAAACCATATGCTTTGATCAACTCATCAAAGCGTATATTCCAACTCCGAGAGGCTTGCACCATCCATAAATGGATTCTTTGGAGCTTGCACACTTTGTTAGCATCTTTAGGATTAACAAAACCTTCTGGTTGCATCATATACAACTCTTCTTTAATAAATCCATTAAGGTATGCAGTTTTGACATCCATTTGCCAGATTTCATAAAATGTGGCAATTGCTAACATGATTCGGACAGACTTAAGCATCGATACGAGTGAGAAAATCTCATCGTATTCAACCCCTTGAACTTGTTGAAAACCTTTTGCAACAAGTCGAGCTTAGTGGATAGTAACACTACTATCAGTGTCCGTCTTCCTCTTGAAGATCCATTTATTTAACATGGCTTGTCGATCATCGAGCAAGTCAATCAAAGTCCATACTTTGTTCTTATACATGGATCATATCTCAGATTTTATGGCCTCAAGCCATTTCGTGGAATCTGGGCTCATCATCGCTTCCTCATAGTTCGTAGGTTTATCATGGTCTAGTAACATGACTTTCAGAACAGGATTACCGTACCACTCTGGTGCGGACCGTACTCTGGAAGACCTACGAGGTTTTGTAGTAACTTGATCAGAAGTTTCATGATCATCATCATTAGCTTCCTCACTAATTGGTGTAGAATCACTGGAACTAATTTCAGTGATGAACTATTTTCCAATTCGGGAGAAGGTACAAATAACCTTATCAAGCTCTACTTTCCTCCCACTCACTTCTTTCGAGAGAAACTCCTTCTCTAGAAAGGATCCATTATTAGAAACGAATGTTTTGCCTTCGGATCTGTGATAGAAGGTGTACCCAACAATTTCCTTTGGGTATTCTATGAAGACGCACTTCTCCGATTTGGGTTCGAGCTTATCAGGATGAAATTTTTCACATAAGCATCATAGCCCCAAACTTTAAGAAACGACAACTTGGGTTTCTTGCTAAACCACAGTTTATATGTTGTCGTATCAAAAGATTTACATGGTGCCCTTTTAACGTGAATGTAGCTGTCTCTAATGCATAACCCTGAAATAATAGTGGTAAATCAGTAAGAGACATCATAGATTGCACCATATCCAATAAAGTGCGGTTACGACGTTCGGACACACCATAACGTTGTGGTGTTCTATGTGGTGTGAGCTGTGAAACTATTCCACATTGTTTTAATTGAAGACCAAACTCGTAACTCAAATATTCGTCTCCGCGATCAGATCGCAGAAACTTTATTTTCTTGTTACGATGATTTTTTCACTTCACTCTGAAATTCTTTGAACCTTTCAACTATTTCAGACTTATGTTTCGTCAAGTAGATATACCCATATCTGCTCAAATCATCTTGTAAAGGTCAGAAAATAACGATACTTGCCACGAGCATCAACACTCATTGGATCGCATACATCAGTATGTATTATTTCCATTAAGTCAGTAGCTTTTTCCACTGTTCCGGAGAACGGAGTTTTAGTCATCTTGCCCAAAAGGCACGGTTCCCAAGCATCAAATGATTCATAACCAAGTGATTCCGAAAATCCATCTTTATGGAGTTTCTTCATGCGCTTTACACCGATATGACCCAAACGGCAGTGCCACAAATAAGTTGCACTATCATTATTAACTTTGCATCTTTTGGAATCAATATTATGAATATGTGTATTACTACGATCGAGATCCAACAAACTATGTTCATTGTGTGTATGACCATCAAAGGTCTTATTCATGTAAACAGAATAACAACTTATTCTCTAACTTTAAATGAATAACCGTATCGCAATAAACATGATCAAATCATATTCATGCTCAACGCAAACGCCAAATAACATTTATTTAGGTTTAACACTAATCCCGAAAGTATAGGGAGTGTGTGATGATGATCATATCAATCTTGGAACTACTTCCAACACTCATCGTCACTTCCCCTTCAACTAGTCTTTGTTTATTCTGCAACTCCTGTTTCGAGTTACTAATCTTAGCAACCGAACAAGTATCAAATACTAAGGGGCTACTATAAACACTAGTAAAGCACACATCAATAACCTATATATATCAAATATACCCTTGTTCACTTTGCCAACCTTCTTATCCACCAAATATTCAGGGCATTTCCGCTTCCAGTGACCATTTCCTTTGCAGTGTAAGCACTCAGTTTCAGGCTTTGGTCTTCTTCACGGGAGTGACAACTTGTTTGCCATTCTTCTTGAAGTTTCCCTTTGCCCTTTTCTTGAAACTAGTGGTCTTGTCAATCATCAACACTTGATGTTCTTTCTTGATCTCTACCTTCGTCGATTTCAACATCACGAAGAGCTTGGGAATCGTTTTCGTCATCCCTTGCATACTATAGTTCATCACGAAGTTCTAGTGACTTAGTGATGGTGACTAGAGAATTCTGTCAATCACTATCTTATCCGGAAGATTAACTCCCACTTGATTCAAGCGATTGAAGTACCTGACAATCGAGCACATGCTCACTAGTTGAGCGATTCTCCTCCATCTTTTAGCTATAGAACTTGTTGGAGACTTCATATCTCTCAACTCGGTATTTGCTTGAAATATTAACTTCAATTCTGGAACATCTCATATGGTCCATGATGTTCAAAACATCTTTGAAGTCCCGATTCTAAGCCATAAAGCATGGTGCACAAAACAATCAAGTAGTCATCATATTGAGCTAGCCAAACATTCATAATGTCGCAGACGCTCCTTCAATAGGCCTGTCACCTAGCGGTGCATTAAGGACATAATTCTTACGTGCAAACAATGAGGATAAACCTCGGATCACGGATCCAATCCGCATCATTGCTACTAACATTTTTCAACACGTTTTCTCTAGGAACATATCAAAATAAACATATGAAAGCAACAACGCAAGCTATTGATCTTACAACATAATTTGCAAAATACTACGGGACTAAGTTCATGATAAATTTAAGTTCAATTAATCATATTACTTAAGAACTCCCACTTAGATAGACATCCTCTAGTCATCTAAGTGATTACGTGATCCATATCAACTACACCATAACCGATCATCACGTGAGATGGAGTAGTTTTCAATGGTGAACATCAATATGTTGATCATATCTACTATATGATTCACGCTCGACCTTTCGGTCTCCATGTTCCGAGGCCATATCTGCATATGCTAGGCTCGTCAAGTTTAACCTGAGTAATCCGCGTGTGCAAAACTGGCTTGCACCCGTTGTAGATGGACGTAGAGCTTATCACACCCGATCATCACGTGGTGTGCGGGCACGACGAACTTTGGCAGCAGTGCATACTCGAGGAGAACACTTGATAATTTTAGTGAGAGATCATCTTAAAATGCTACCGTCAATCAAAGCAAGATAAGATGCATAAAGGATAAACATCACATGCAATCAATATAAGTGATATGATATGGCCATCATCATCTTGTGCTTGTGATCTCCATCTCCGAAGCACCGTCGTGATCACCATAAATCACCGGTAGCGACACCTTGATCTCCATCGTAGCATCGTTGTCGTTTCGCCATCTATTGCTTCTATGACTATCGCTACCGCTTAGTGATAAAGTAAAGCAATTACTGTATGCGTTGCATTTCATACAATAAAGCGACAACCGGATGGCTCTCGCCGATTGCCGATAACCGGTTACAAAACATGATCATCTCATACAATAAAATATAGCATCACGTCTTGGCCATATCACATCACAACATGCCCTGCAAAAACAAGTTAGACGTCCTCTACTTTGTTGTTGCAAGTTTTACGTGGCTGCTAAGGGCTTAGCAAGAACCGTTCTTACCTACGCATCAAAAAACACAATGATAGTTCGTCAAGTTGGTGCTGTTTTAACCTCCGCAAGGACCGGGCGTAGCCACACTCGATTCAGCTAAAGTGAGAGAGACAGACACCCGCCAGCCACCTTTAAGCACGAGTGCTCGTAGCGGTGAAACCGGTCTCGCGTAAGCGTCTGGCGTAATGTCGGTCCGGCCGCTTCATCTCACAATACCGCCGAACCAAAGTATGACATCTTTGGTAAGCAAGATGACTTGTATCGCCCACAACTCACTTGTGTTCTACTCGTGCATATAACATCAACGATAAAACCGGCTCGATACCATTGTTGGGGAGCGTAGTAATTTCAAAAAATTCCTACGCACACGCAAGATCATGGTGATGATATAGCAACGAGAGGGGAGAGTGTATGTCCACGTACCCTCGTAGACCGTAAGCGGAAGCGTTATCACAACGCGGTTGATGTAGTCGTACGTCTTCATGATCTGACCGATCCAAGCATCGAACGTACGGGGCCTCCGAGTTCAGCACACGTTCAGCTCAATGACGATCTCCGGTCTCCGATCCAGCCGAGCTCCGGAGATGAGTTTTGTCAGCACGACGGCGTGGTGACGATGTTGATGCTCTACCGGCGCAGGGCTTCGCCTAAGCTTCGCGACGATATGACCAAGGTGGAATATGGTGGAGGGGGGCACCGCAAACGGCTAAGGAACGATCTGTAGATCAACTTGTGTGTCTATGGGGTGCCCCACGCCCCCGTATATAAAGGGGGAGAGGAGGAGGGGGCGGCCTAAGGGGAGGCGCGCCCTAGGAGGGGGAAACCTACTCCAAGTAGGTTTCCCCCCTCCCTTTCCTAATCCAAGAAGGAGGGGGAACGAAGGAGTGGGAGAGGGGGAAGGCAAGGGGGGTGCCCCCCCTTCCTTGTCCTATTCGGACTCAAGGGGAGGGGGCGTGCCACTTGCCCTGGTCGGCCCCTCTCTTTCTTCAATAGGGCCCATCAAGGCCCATTACTTCCCGGGGGGGTCCGGTAACCCTCCGGTACTCCGGTTTTCTCCGAAAACTCCCGGAACACTTCCGGTGTCCGAATATAGTCGTCCAATATATCGATCTTTACATCTCGACCATTTCGAGACTCCTCGTCATGTCCCCGATCTCATCCGGGACTCCGAACTCCTTCGGTACATCAAAACTCATAAACTCATAATAAAATTGTCATCGAAACCTTAAGCGTGCGGACCCTACAGGTTCGAGAACTATGTAGACATGACCTAGAACTATTCTCGGTCAATAACCAATAGCGGAACCTGGATGCCCATATTGGTTCCTACATATTCTACGAAGATCTTTATCGGTCAAACCGCATAACAACATACGTTGTTCCCTTTGTCATCGGTATGTTACTTGCCCGGGATTTGATCGTCGGTATCCAATACCTAGTTCAATCTCGTTACCGGCAAGTCTCTTTACTCGTTCTGTAATACATCATCTCATAAGTAACTCATTAGTTACAATGCTTGCAAGGCTTAGGTGATGAGTATTACCGAGAGGACCCAGAGATACCTCTCCGACAATCGGAGTGACAAATCCTAATCTCGAATTATGCCAACCCAACATGTACCTTCAGAAACACCTGTAGAACACCTTTATAATCACCCAGTTACGTTGTGACGTTTGGTAGCACACAAAGTGTTCTTCCGGTAAACGGGAGTTGCACAATCTCATAGTTGCAGGAACTTTGTATAAGTCATGAAGAAAGCAATAGCAGCATACTAAACGATCAAGTGCTAGGCTAACGGAATGGGTCATGTCAATCACATCATTCTCCTAATGATGTGATCCCGTTAATCAAATGACAACTCTTTTGTCCATGGCTAGGAAACATAACCATCTTTGATAAACGAGCTATTCAAGTAGAGGCATACTAGTGACACTATGTTTGTCTATGTATTCGCACATGTATTATGTTTCCGGTTAATACAATTCTAGCATGGATAATAAACATTTATCATGATATAAGGAAATAAATAATAACTTTATTATTGCCTCTAGGGCATATTTCCTTCAGTTCAATCCTCAGTTGTTTTATTTTCCCACCCGCCCTCCCCTTTCTCTCCTCGGAACCGGAGTCCGTAATCAAGTATCCATCCTACTCGTGCGAAGTCTTTGCTTTCTTTTCTCAATGATTTCAACCGGTGTTTCCTCTTCAAGATATTCGTTGTTTTCCCCTTCCAGTTGCCTGTGTTTTTCCCGCCCTCCCACCCTCTTCTTCCCGGAGTCTGAGTCTCTTTCGACCATCAATTTTCATTCGTACGGAGTCTCTTCAGTCTTCCCTCAATTATTTCAACCGGTTAATTCTCGTTTTGTTCGACATTCTTCATCTCTTTTTCTCTTCCGGTGGATTCAATTCCATTTTTCGGTAGTGATTATATTCTTTTCCTCGGCTCAAGTGTTCTCCTTACTCGTTTGCCTCTCATCATTCAATCATTCCGGAGTTTGGAAGACATCTCAGGAGATTCGTCTGTGTTCCAATTAATTCGAGGTGGTCACCTCATTCAAAGATTTCATTGTTCCGGTGCATCATCTATCTGTTCAACAATCCTTTTGAACGGAGTTTTCTTTTAGTGGGCCCTAACCCACAGGTCTTTACCCAGGATCTTACCTGACTCGTTTCTTTTCCCTGGAGTTATTCTCAATTCTTTTCAAGTGTGATGTAAGAATGGATTCCATCAGTCACTTGCCTTCGCCAAGATCTCTTTCAAATCATTTCATTGTTGGCTCAACCTCTTCGTTTTTTTTCGTCCTCCTGGAGTACCTCAGTAATTTTGGTGGTGTTCTCATCGTTATTTGAAGACCGAAGAAGAGTTTTTCCTCTAAATCTTGTCCGTTCTTCCGAAGTTTCGTGGTTCTAGTTTCATGTTATCCTATCAATTTGTTTCAAGTCATGCAAATTCTTTTCATCCATCCGGAGCATTCAGGAGTTGCTTTCTCTCTCGATCATCCGGAGGCCATCTTTTAGGAATATCTCTCCGTTCTAAGTTTTCAGATTTGTTCTCCAATTATTCTATATTTGTGCCCTTTCATTCGTCTCAATATTCTTCAGGTGCTTCATTCAAGTGCTCTTTAATCAGATCGAGTTCTTCCCGTTCTCTTGTATCTAAATCCCCTCTAACATATTGGTTCTTCTAATTCTTCCCGGTGATTCAGTCTTTTTCATCAGTCATTTTCGAATTCTAACGGTGGTTCGTTCAAGATTCTTTTTCTTTGATTATCATATCAATCCATTCGTTCTTTCAATCCTACCGGTGGTTCATGAAGACTTTCTCAAGTTTGCGATATGTCACTTCTCAATTCTTTTTCGAGAAGAAGAGTATGCAAAAATCCATTGCTTATCATCAATTTAATTTGATGAAGGATAAGCATACAATAAATCTTATTCTTATTTCATCCAAGTGATTAATCCCTTCTTTTGGAGTTTTCTCTTGATGAATAAATTCTAGTTTCAAGTGTTTCATCTTTTCTTTTCCGGAGTTCAAATTTCCTCGACCATCTCGTCGGAACCTCCATCTAAATCACCGCAAGGCTCATCTTATTCTTTCATCCTTCATTCTATCTCATCGTCCTTTTTGTCAATGGAGTTCTTCACGGTGGTTCTTCATGATTTAATTCATTCTTCAAGAGTTCATCATGTTTCATTCCATCTTCTTAAGTTCGTGTTCTATCCTTCCATTTTCAGCCGGGGTGCTACCTAAATCCTTTCAGACTTATTCGTTTCTTTTCTCATTCTAACCACTCCGGTTAGAACGAGTGGTTTCATAGTCTATCTGATTCCGTGTGCTTTCCATTCTCGTGATTCTCATCGTTCCTCTCTTCTTCTCGAGTGCTCTCGATTCTGTGCTTCTTCTCTTGATTTCTTGTTTCACCTCATCCCTTTTCTCTTCCGTCTCGGTCCTAAGATCTCGGGACGAGATCTCTTATTAGTGGAGGCGTGTTGTAACGCCCCAGATTCGATGGGCCAGGTGTCTGCCAGTTATTTGCCGTCGTTGCCATGTCATTTGCTTGCGTGTTGCACTTTGCCATGTCATCGTCTGCATTTCATATCATGTCATCATGTGCATTTCATTTTGCATACGCGTTCATCCCATGCATCCGAGCATTTTCCCCGTTGTCCGTTTTGCAATCCGGCACTCCTATGTCCTCCGCCGTTCCCCTTTTGTCTCTCGTTGTAAGCGGGTGTTAAACTTTCTCGGAATGGCCCGAGGTTTGCCAAGCGGCCTTGGTATAGCACCTGTAGACCGTCTGTCAAGTTTCGTGCCATTTGGAGGTCGTTTGGTACTCCAACGGTTAACCGGGTAACCGTAAAGCCCCTCTCTCCTTGCAGCCACAACACCCCTTCCAAAGTGGCCCAAAACCCAGCAACTCCCCTCCATGCTCTCGGTCGTTCGATCACGATCGCGTGGCCGAAAACCCCTCCTCATTTGGACTCTCCTAGCTCCTTCTACCTATAAAACTAGCCCCTCCCCCGAAATTCGCGGATGATTTCGCAGGCGAAACCCTAAAATCTCCTCCCCGCGCCGCCGGACACGTCCACGTCGCGCCGGACGTGTCCGACCTGCTCCGCCGCCGCCACGTGTCGTCGCCGCCGACTTCGCCGCGCCCGCGCGCGCCATGACCCGCAAAAGCCCGCCCGCCCGGCATGGCCCGTCCTCCTCCCGTCGTTCCGCGCCGCCGCCGCCCTTGAGCGCCTCGCCCAGCGCTGCGCCGCCCGCCAGCGGCTCTCCGCCTCGCCGCCTCGTCGCGCGCCTCGCCGCCCGGCGCCGCCGTGCCTACGCCGCCGGCGCGCTGCGGCCGCCCGCCGCCGCCCGCTGCTCGCCGCCGTGGCCGCCTCGCCTCACTGCTCGGCGCAGCTCCTCGGCGCGCCTTCGCCGCCTCGCCGCGGATCCGGTCGGGCCGGACCGGATCCGGCCGTCCTGCGTCTCCCCGGTCGTCCCTCGTCTCCGGCCTCCTTCCCCACCGCCTCCGGCGAGCTTCTCCGGCGACCTCCGGATCTGGATCAGATCCACCACCAACAACAACCAAACGCCGTCCCCATCCCGGATCCCTTCGTCCCGGAACGCCTCCGTCCCGGGTTGACTTTTCCCGGAGGTAAATTTGCCTAAGTCCCGAATATTTTGCATAATCATGTCATGTTCATCGCATCGTATCTCTGTATCCGTAGCTCCGTTTCGTGCGTGTAATATGTCAAATTGTTCGCCTCGACGAGTACATCATTTCATTCCATCGCATAATTTTCATTTGAGCTCATCTTAATGCCCAAAATGCTGTTGAAAGAGTGCATGTTGCTGTTAATCTGCTGAAACTGTTATAACATGCTCATTTGTCATTTTTGCCATGATTGATGTGTGCATCCTATGGGGTTGATGTCTACATGCGTTTTGATCTATGCCATGTCTTC
>JAHHZJ010002264.1:0-47035 GCA_021437245.1 Aegilops speltoides
GTCGGCGTGCTCGCCGCCATCAACCCCGGCCATCCCAGCTACTGCCGCTACCACCACTAGATGCGCGAGAACGCCAACAAGCCGTAGGAGCAAACCCCGCCTCAAACCGTGGGCTGTAGCGAGATCCCAACGATCTCCGCCGCGCGAAATGGTCATCGCCGGCGAAACTCCGGCGACTGATGACATGGCTCATCATTAGCCACTAATGACCCAGCTAAACCACCCCTAGAGCCACTGCCATGTGGGCCCCAGTGCCTAATTAGGTTATTCTAATTTTCTGTTAAGATTAGTACTAATCTGTGTGGACCCCGCGTGTCAGCTTTGACTTTCTCAAGTCAACGTTAACCGGTCCCACATCATACACCCAAACCAGCACTGAGACAACGGCGTATGGATCCCACGGTCAGGTTTGACCTGGCGACCAGTTGACCTCTTGACGTCACACATGTCGGTGGCATAATAAAGCATTCTTGGATTTATTCTTATATAGGAAATTCCACAAAATGTAGCAAACTTCTAAAATTCATAGAAATTCAACGTAACTCCAAATGAAATAAATTATATATGAAAATGATTAGAAAAATCCAATCTATCCATCTGTACAATTTTCATGCATGTTAGAACAACTTATAGATGCTGTTTAGCACAAATCATATAAATGGCATTTAAATATCCACATATGGTTGCTAGTTGCATTAGCTCCTGGATTCAAACCAACTTCATTTAATATGGTTGCTAGTTGCATTAGCTCAATCAACAGCATATTGCCATGACATTATCATGCATCATATTTGTTGCATTGCATTGATTGTGTCCCTCTTTGTTTGCCGGTAATTGTCCCCTCTCGATAGACATGGTTTCGACGATGAGATCGATGACACCGATGAAGAGCTATAATATCTTCAGAAGTGCCAGGCAATTAAAACCCCCTTGTTCATTCCGATACAATCCCACTCTCTCGCTCCTGCTCTCTTTTACTGCATTAGGACAACAACAATTCATCTGTTACTTGCTGCTGTAGCTGAACCCCTCTATCCTCTGCATGACCTATCATTGCCACATTAAATAGATGAAACCCACTAGCATGAGTAGGAGTTGTTTGAGCCCTGTTGTGCCTACTCATTCATGTTGGTTTGTCATGCTGCTATTGCTTAGAGTTGAGTCAGTCGATTCATCGGGGTGAATCGGAGGTGTGTGAACATGTCCTCTTGTGTGTGAGCTAAGTGTGTGAACACGATTTGGTAAAAGGTAGCGGTGAGAGGCCATGTAGGAGTACATGGTGGGGTGTCTCATTGCAGCCGTCCTCGAGAGCGAGTTACGTGTTTGTGATCCATGAAGCAGATACTACCACGCATTGGGCTCGAAACCAATGGACCCTCTCGGCTTCTTAATCACCCTTGTCCTCTGTCCGGGAGTTGCAAGTAGTTTACGGTGTTTGTAGTATCTTTGGAGGCCGTGGGGCGCTGGACAGGAGGGTGGGCTGTGATCCGGTAAACGCGTGGCGGGTATCTGGGCGCCCGTTTGGTGTCGCGGAACCATGTACACATCGTTTGGGGCTGTGAGCGAAACCTCGGCCGGATCTCCTCATGGATGGAACCCAAATAGGCGATAAACCTGGACTAGAGACTTGAGTGTTTAGGTAGGTCGTGGCCGACACCCACGTTGGGCTTACGCTTGAAGGTTGCAGTACATGTCGTGTCGGCGGTAAGTGGTGAGCGTGTGTGAAGAAGTACACCTGGAGGTTAACATCATGTATTGAATAGCCGTGTCATGGAAAAGGACTTACGGGTTGCCTATAACAGTTCATAGACAAATGAAAGTGGATACTTTAAAATCGCAAGATAAGCGTGAGTGCTATGGATGGCGTTCTCGTGAGGGAGGCGGAGGCGGATCCATAGTGGTGTATTGATATGGTGAATATGTGGACTCGTGTGCATCACCTCAAAAGAGTTACTTGCGATCGTAGTTCGGGATAGCCACCGAGTCAAAGCTGGCATGCTTGCGGTTAAACCCCACCATCCCTTTGTTGATAATGATGCATATGTAGTTAGTTCTGATGTAAATCTTGCTGGGTACATTTGTACTCACGTTTGCCTATTTTTTGTTTTTGCAGAGAGACCTCGGTCTCGCTAGTAGTTCCGCGTGGATTTCGACGTTTAGCTTGTTACCTCAGCTACGATCTTGTGCCCTCGGCAGGATCTAGTAGATAGTTAGGCTTCTAAGCCCTTTTCATTTGTAGATGTCTGTACTCAGACATGTTAAGCTTCCGCTTGTGCTTTGACTTGTATGCTCTGAATGTTGGGTCATGAGACCCATGTTTGTAATACCTCGCTCCTCGGAGCCTATTGAATATAATACTTGAGTTGTAGAGTCATGTTGTGATGCCATGTTGTATTTGCACATATCGAGCATATTGTGTGTATGTTATTGAAATGCTTGGTATGTGTGGGATCTGACTATCTAGTTGTTTATCCTTAGTAGCCTCTCTTACGGAAATGTCTCCTAGTGTTTCCACGAGCCATGGTAGCTTACTCTTGCTCAGGAACATAGGCTGGCGGCTTGTGTCCTTCTTTGTTCTGTATACATCCCTTTGGGGAAATGTCCGCGATGAATACTGGAGTCCTCTTAGCCGCTCATTTCGGTTCACGAGTCCTGCTAGCCTAGTGCTACTGACACTGGATTCACTCGTGATGACCAAACACGTTCGATCTTTGGGTCATGGATGCTGTCCTGTAAGTTTGTGCCACTTTGGGTTTCACGACTAGCCATGTCAGCCGGGCTCCTTATCATATGGATGCTAGCGACACTATCATATCGTGTGCCAAAAGGCACAAGCGGTCCCGGGCAAAGGTAAGGTGACACCAGGTAGAATACCGTGTGTGAGGCATAAAGTGATATGAGGTGTTACATGCTAGATCGATGTGGCATTGAGTCGAGGTCTGACAGTTTTGGTATCGAGCTTTGTTGCTGTAGGATTACCAAGCCAAACTGGTCGAAGTTGAGTCTAGAAATGCTTTAGTTATATGTAGGGGAATTGATTGTGTGTCACACCCTGCATTTTGTAACATTTCATTTGCAATACTAAAGCATGAAAATTTGGACCAACAAAAACTTTTGCATTATTTGGCTTTTATTTGGAGTTGGTTTTCTCTCTGTGCTTCTTTTCAAGTGCTCTTTAAAGTCAACTACTTCACCATCTATATTTCATCTCCTTGCCCCAAACTTCTGCCCAATGACCATGCCATGTGTATAGTGCAATATAGAATTTTCTTACAAAAATAATTTGGCCAAAAAGTATTTTCTAAATTTAGTTTTCCAAAAACCTCTGAATTGAGGTTTGCCTTTGCAAATACTTGATTTGGGTTATGAAAAATATTTGAAAAGGTATATTTGAGTCCTATTAGGTGTAGGACTCCCATGAACCTAAAAATATAATTTTAAAAGTTGTTTTGCTATTTTATTTAAAAGCTTTTCTTAAGGCCAGAAATGGTCTTTAATAGGAAAAATTATTTTATTGTTTTAAAATATTTGACAAAAATTAGGAAACTCGGTGGACATATATTTTCCATATATAAGAGTTTCAACACATGGTCATGTTCAAAATATTGGTCAAATCCTCTAAAACCCTTTACGGATATTTCAAGCTTTTGAAATATTTACAAAGAAATATTCTCCTAAAATTCCAAGAAAATTCTATCATCTCACATATGACATACTTGATGATCTTGACAAGTCTCATGTCATGGAGAATAGTATAACCCATGAAATCCCCACAAAACCATTTCTGTCCATTTTGAAGCTTGAGCAACTTTACATTGCCAAACATGTCCAAATGTTCTCAAACTTGGTGAACATGCTCCAATGGTCTAATAATGCATCTAGACCAAATGGCACAGGTTGGAGAAGAAGATATCTGGTCAAAGTGCCTCAAAACCTTCTCGACCAGAATCAAATTTGAACTACTTTGTACTACCAACTTTTCTCCAAGACCCCAACTTTGGTGAGCTGATCACATGACCAAATAAGGCCACCACACCAAGTGGTGCATCAAGGAGAAGTGATCTACTCAACTGGATCTACACAAATCCATTTCTGCCAATTTTTAGGGTTTGCAAAAGTTGCATTGGCAACTTTGTCCAAATAAGCTCAAAATGGATGGAAGGCCCTAATTATGTGTGGCATATCACCCTGTGGAGTCTCATGGCCAGTGGAAATCATTAACTTGTGCAAAACCTCATCAAACACCTTCTGGCAGAATTTTGGAATGCAAATTCCAGCCCCTTCCACTAATCTCCTTGAGCCCATCTTTTACCACAACCCTCCTCGTTTCCCTCTGCAACTTGGATGCTTTTACGCGAGGAAGCAATGATGAGGAGAAACCCATTGTCTTCTCTGGACAGCAGCTTCTCCTCTCTCTCCCTACCTTCTTCTCTCCCCTCGGCCCTCCAGGCATCCAAGGCTCCTCCTAGTTTTGCCCACCCCTTGCAGCTTCAGGACACTAGTGGGCCTTGCACGTGGAAAAACCGCGGATGCCAGCCAAAGTCGCGCTTCTGGGCGCCCGGCAGAGACACCGACCGTTGGCCTTGCGCCTCCCGACCACCTCGAGCTTCCCAGCGCGATCGATGCCCCTCGGCGTCCGCTCCACGCCAGACAGAGCCGCCCACTTGCTCCGCGCCCTCCTTTCTCTCCTGCAGCTCGCGCGGAGCGCCGCCCGCTCGGCCAATGCTCGCGCCACTCCTGTGGCCAGCGTGCCTTCGCCCGCTCCTTATCTATCTCCCGGCACCCTACACCACTCCCACGAACACCCAGGCTCTCCATTCCCTCTCTAGCGGCCACCAGGCGATCTCGCGGGCACCGTAGAGCCCGCCTCACGGTGGACCTCAACCAGCCCATATAAGGCAACCCAGAGCCCCTCTTTTGCTCCTGTCGCTCCCCATACTCCAAATCGACCTCCCTTTAACCCATTCATCTCCAGAGCCGCCCGAGCTCGAGATCGAGCTCGAGCTCCGCCGCCTCGGCTCGTGGGCATTCGCGTGGTACAGGCCTCCTCCGCCTCCGTTTCTTCTTGATTTGGAACCGCGCGGCCACGCTGACCTTTTCCCCTATCTTTCCCCCTCTTTTTGCAGCCGGGAACGGCCGGATTCATCGATGCCCGAAGCACCTCTGCCGCGTGACCTCGTCGCCGGCGAACCAGGCTGTTCCGGCGACCGTCTCCACCACCACCCGAACGGCGACTCCGCCCGAGTCCGCGGTACTACCGCGCACCTTCCGTGCCTGTATCGCCGCCCGGCGGCTTCGTCGTTGCCTCGGCGGAGGTGAGCGGCGACGGCCGTGGGGCCAACCCGTCGACCTCACGCCCTAACGGGTGGGCTCCACCGTCGAGGTTTAAAGCAGCCTGCACCGGTTCGCCCGTCGGTGGCGTGTTCGCCTTCGCCTTGACGTGGCGGCCAGCGTGAGCTGGTTTCCCCTCTGGGCTGCTGCCGTGGCCTCTCTAGCCAGTGTACGGCGCCACTTTTCTTTTCTTTTCTGTCCCCTTTCCAAAAATTCCACAGGGCAAAATATTTGTCCAAATGAAATAATTCCAACTCCTAAAATCTCAGAATAATCCCACCTATTTATTGATGTAACTTTCATGCTCATCCATTACACCTTTTTGCTCTGTTCAAATTTGAACAACAAAACCTCTGTTTGAAAATCCACAACTCTGTTTCCCTAGCTCCAAATTCAAAACCAAGAATTTTCCCCTTCCTAGTTTTCCTCCTAGTACTTTACAAAAATAAGTTGACATTTTTACGAGCACTTTGACTTTTGTTTTTATTATTGTCTTATTTTCCGCTATTTTCTTGCAATGTTAGATCCGTATTTGTGAGGTAGTGAAGAAGAAGGAGGAGAAGGGCCTGAAGACTTTGAAGACCAAGCCAACCAAGGCAAGCAGCCCTTTGACCATGTCTATGAAACCCTTTTTATGCATGTCATATATAGATCTTTATTATTGTTGCATCGGAATCATGATGAGATGGTGAACCACGTGGGTTGGTTGCCTCGGTTACTTCCTCGTTGATACTTGCATTGTGCATGGCCCTACCTTCTTATGAGGGTTATGCGGTGGGAGTAGATAGGATGCTAAAGTAGATGCTACATAAAGGGGCGGGTTATGCATGGTGAAGGAGACAAAGCTTTTTCAAAGACTTTTGAAAACCCGTCGGGTGCCACTTAAGCCGAGGGAGATGATGAGATGGGTGACCACTTGATGGCGAAGTGGTGTGCCAAGGAAAGTGTGTGTTGTTTTCAAAAGCGGATTGGTCGGAGTTGCGACCATTATTCCAACCTTACATGCTTAACCACTCTACCCTTATATGTGAAAGGGCATTATTGAGTACCTAGACCGATACTAGCTTGGAGCCGCATTACTAGTGGCGGGGAGAGTTGGTGCTCTCTCTTGGACGAGGTCGTGCGGTAGGGCGGCCATGACCATTTTATGGGGCACCGGATACACCATTGGTACCCGTGCGGTGGTATGTGATAAGTATGGGGCGAGGCTCAGAAAGTGTTATGTGAAAAGTTGGGCACGGGGTTCTTGCCAATCAGTGGACTCCATGTTAGTGTCGTCTAGGGAAAGGTAGTGATCGGTGCTTACCCGGTACTTGAGGTACTGCGGGTCGTGGATGACACGGAAGTTCCCGGATCTAGTGGGTAAAGTGTGCAACCTCTGCGAGTGTAAAACTATTGAATAGCCGTGTGCCTTTGTCAAGGACAGTTGGGTAACCGCTCTTGGGCTCGTCCACTTGTTTACAAACCAAGTGTGTGTGATGATGGGATGACTTGGGTCAAGTCAAGGGACTTGACATGATTGAGATGGGTTGGTGCCCTCTGTTTATGTTAAATGGGTTGGTGCCCTCTATTTATGTTGATATCTGTAACCAGTCCTCATGGTTACTTGATTTTCTCTGGATGCATGCCTTACCAAGTTGTTGAACATGTCATTGCACTTAAAACTAGCTTTCTGCAAAATTTACCTATATCAAGCATTGTTGTATCTTGGACCAAAACATGGGTTGCTTGCGAGTACATTCAAAGTACTCATTGGCTTGCCACTGGTTATTTAATTGACCGGGCATGGAAGAACCGGAGTTGAAGAAGAGTTCTTTGGAGCGAACATGCGAACTAGGGCGTTTCCCGGTCGAGAATGCTGTAGGGTTAAGGCTGATGCCATGGGTTCTACTTATCAGCGACGATTTCATTTGCTTATGTTTCATTTGATGTTCAGCCCTTAAGGCTTTATCAATGTAAGACTTGACCATAATGGTCACAATTTGTGTAAGGCGGTATGTATGGATGTAAGACTCTTGTTATTCAGCTTACGTGTGTTCGGTGAGCATTGATCTCTAGGATCCTTTGTACCGTGCATTGATGATCTCGACTTATGAGTCGGGGTCCCCTAAAGCTCAGTACGAGCCATCATTGTAGGAAGCCTTAGTTAGCATGGGCGTTAGTTAGAGTGAGACTATCCACAAGATTACACGTATACCTATGTTTTATGATAGTATCCCAAACATAGGTCACTTTCCCTCTATTAACCCTCCCCCCTCCACTTTTGTAGATAGCCGTCGTACCCGAGGACTTCCTGACCACCGAACTTCCCGTGCTTCTTGAGGATACCCTCAGGAAGTGCCAGTTCACTCGAGCCCCCACCTTCTCCTACTACGAGCACTGGATCAATGTCACACCCTAGCTAGTCCATGCATTAGAGTGTTGCATCATGTCTATTTTTTTTCAACAGAAATTTGAAATGGGATTGCCAGAACTCCCAGCCCCCTCTGAAACAACTAGGGTTTACTAAAAATATTTTCGATGAACCTGAAATGCCTTCTAAAATGTCCATCATTTTTGTCTTGGTCCAGAAGCTTTGCCAAAAGTGATGCACAATTTCCTAGGTCATCCCAGGGTCTTTGAATTAAATCATAGCTATTTGAATTTGGGCATTTAAAATTTATAAAATATTTCAAATGTCCAAATATCTCCAAACTAAAATGTTTCATGTTGGAAATATTCCAACAATGGACCGAGGAGTAGTTTGGTGAATTTTAAAACCTTTTGGTATTTTAAATAAATCAACAAAGTTCTGAGGAAAATAGAAAAGCGAAGCGAAAGGACTTACAGGCGCCTCGGCCCACTAGCCAGCCCACTGGCGGCCCAGCCCAGCTTGCGCCGGTAGCTGCTTGCCGACCGAGCGAGCAGCCAGTGCTCGGCGGCGAGCACCGCATGGGTGCCACGCCTTTTGCTCGTCGTCTCGCCGCTTCCCTCGCCTTGCCACGTTGGGGATCGATCCCCTCGCTCTCCCGCACCCCAGGCGCCCCGTTCCTCTCGATTCGTCTCCCTCGCTCCCCACGCCATGGCCGCCGCCACGTCGCCGCACCACCGTCGTAGCCGCGCCTCCGTCGACCCCACGCCGCGCCCTTGTGTCCGGGAGCTCCGCCGTCGTCGACTCCTTGAGCTAGCCGAGCCCAGCGCTTCGCGTGCCAAAACGCCGCACCAGCCTCGCCCGAGTCGCGCCGCCGCGAGATCCCCTTCAAGCGCCGTCGCCGCTGCAGCTCGTCCCGACCACGCCGTCTGCACCGTCGCGTCCGCTGTGAGCTTAGCTACCTCCCGACCCTCTCTCTCGCTCCGTGCACCACAGCGGCGCCACGAGATCGCCGCGCCGCACCGCCCGCGGACCTCGTCGCCGGCGTGCTCCGGCCATCTTCGGTCACTTCACCGTGTCCATCGCGTTCACCACAGCGATGGAGCTAACCACCTCCCGCACTTCACCGCACACCCAGCCGAGTTCGACTCCACCCGAGCTCCGGTGGCGCCAATCGCCGTCGGCGCCAACTCCGCCACCCGAGCCCGCGGACTCCGCCAAGAGCTGCGGTTCGTCCTCGGCTGCACTCCGGTGGTCTCCGCGCCCCATTTGGTGGCGGGCAGCCAAAACCACTTCGCCGCCGCGTCGCTTCGCCCGCTGACTAAGCGCCGATGGGTTTGACCCGGTTTGACCACAGGTGGGCCGGGTTGACCCCACAGGTCTATGACATGTGGGCCCGCCACGCTAATTAACCTAGTTTAGTTTTAATTAAATTCTAATTAAACTAACCCCAGCGACATCACGGGACCCACTGGTCGGTTTGACCTGACCAGCCCGTTGACCCCTGACGTCATCATGACGCAGTGCTGACGCAGTATTTTAATTACTGGAATTAATTTTACACAGGAAATTCCAGAAAATGTTTCAAACTTCAAAAATTCATATAAAATCAACCATAGCTCCAAATGAAACAAATTATATATGAAAAATGATCAGAAAAATCCAATCTTTCCATCTGTACAGGTTTCATGCATGTTTACAGAAGCTAACTTGCTGTTTATGGCAGAACAAGTTTAAGCACTTTAAATGATCATAATGGGTTTGGAAATTGCATCCATAGTTCAAATGCTTCAAACTCATTTGGTCTTAGTTGCATTAGCCCAAAGCACTCATTTTGCCATGTCTCATTGCATGCATCATGTTGTTGCATCTTGTTTGGTAATGCATGTGTATCGGTGTTCTGCGGCGGTTACGGCCGAGGAGTACCGTGATAACCCGACGAAGAGCAATACCGTGCACCGACCGTCACGCAAGCAACCAACCATTTGATCATATCGATAAAATCCATGTTCTTGCTCCTACTCTCGTTTCTGCATTAAGACAACGCGATTCAAGCTGCTGTGTGTCTGCGGTAGTTGAACCCATTTCCTCTGCATGACTGTCATTGCCACGATAACTAGATGAAACCCACTAGCATGTGTAGGAGTTGATTGGGCCATATGATTGTGTTGTTCCTACCTTGCTATACCTGCTATGCTTAGAGTCGTGTCGGTCGGTTCATCGGGTGATGGCTAGAGTGAAATGATCGAGTCGATGCGAGTAAGGTGTTGAACACGATTTGGTAAAGGTATCGATGAAAGGCCATGTAGGAGTACATGGTGGGTTGTTTCATTGAGGCCGTCCTTAAGCCTTGAGATCTGTATGTGTGATTTAAGATCAGCTACTACCATGCATTGGGCCCGAAACCAATGGACCCTCTCGACTTCTTATTCACCCTAGTCTTGGTCCGGGAGTTGCAAGTAGTTTACGGTGTTTGTAGCCTCTTTGGAGGCCGTGGACAGCGCTGACCATAGGGTGGTAGGTATGTGGCGGGTGTCTGGGATGCCGTTTGGTATCTCGGGAACCTTGTTCACATCGTTTGGGGCTGTGGCGAGACTTGGCGGAACTTCTCATAGATGGAACCCAAATAGGCGATAAACTGGACTAGAGACTTAGGTGTCTAGGTAGGTCGTGGCCGACACCACGTTGGGCTTCGCTTGAAGGTTGCGAGTACATGTCGTGTGGCGGCGATAAGTGGTGAGCGTGTATGAAGAAGTACACCCTGCGGGGTTAACATCATCTATTGAATAGCGCATCATGATAACGGACTACTTGGTTGCCTATACGGTTCATAGACAAGTAAATGGATACTACTAAAAGCCTCAAGATAAGCGTGAGTGCGAGGATGGCTCCTCCGTAGGAAGGCGGGGTTGGATCCTCGGTGGTGTATTGAAATGATGAGTAGTGGACTCGAGTCATAAAAACTATTTCAAGTTGGTGTCTCGTGGGATAGCCTAGCCATGAGTCAAAGCTGGCTTGCTGCAATAACCCCACCAACCCTTCTTGATAATATGCATGTATGTAGGGTCTAATGTAAGTCTTCTTTGAGTACCTTTGTACTCATGTTGCTTTAATTTACATTTTTAGGAAGATGCTACAAACCCTCAAGCGGGTTCTTCGTGAGCGTTGACATCGGCGAGTAGACTAAGGCCAGTGGTGATCTGAGCAAGAGAAGGACCATGTAGTATAGCTAGGCTTACCCTAGCCTCTTTTATTTTACTAGTTATGCGTACTCGGAAAACACTTCATTGTGGCTTGTATGCTTGTATGACTTGTAAATGGGTCGTGTGACCCGTACTTGTGTGTATGTTATGAATGGCTCTCTGAGCCTTTAAATAAAATACTTGTGTCGTAGAGTCATGTTGTGATGCCTTGTTGTATTTGCACATATCGAGCATATTGTGTGTATGATTGAAATGCTTGGTATGTGTGGGATCGACTATCTAGTTGTTTATCTTTAGTAGCCTCTCTTACGGAAATGTCTCCTAGTGTCTCCTTTGAGCCATGGTAGCTTACTCTTGCTCGGAACACTTAGGCTGGCGGCATGTGTCCTTCTTCGTTCTGTATACATCCCGGAAATGTCACGCATTAGTCTGGAGTCTGTTAGCCGCTTCTGGCCGGTTTACGGAGTCTGCTAGCCAGCGCTACAGCCCGGAACTTACTTCTGTTGATGACCGACACGTTCGATCTTTGGGTCATGGATGCCGTCCTGTAAGTCATGCCACTTTGGGTTTCGACTAGTCATGTCAGCCGGGCTCCTTTTCATATGGATGCTAGCGACACTATCATATCGTGTGCCAAAAGCATAAGCGGTCCGGGCCAAGGTAAGGTGGCACCGTTGGGATACCGTGCGTGAGGCGCAAAGTGATATGATGTGTTCTGAGCTAGATCGATGTGACATTGAGTCGGGGTCTGACAGCGTTAGCATCGAGCCGGACTGCTGTAGGTTCTCCAAGCCAAAGCTGGTCGATGTTGAGTCTAGAAATGCTTTAGTTATATGTAGGGGAATTGATTGTGGGATGGTGCGTAAGGCTCTTTTTACTCCTTTACCTCATGACATTACGATGCGAGTCGGTCCATTCTTCCACCGGGGTTAAGGATTAGGACCTCTTCTCTCTGTTAGGCTCACGTGTTACTAATCGGTAGTACCTTGTAGGTTTGATGGTTACAAGCCTGGTTGATCTTATTATCTGTTGTGCTACTAATTGGACCCAGAACCTTGATATGAAATTGTGGAGTGGTTGTGTAATTCCTCGTGAAATGTCTCAATCCTTTGAGCATTTCTGATCGTTATCTTGTCCAAATTCTGTTAGTAATTCTAATGTCTTTGCATTGTGGTTATGCTTCGGATGGCCACTTTCGTGAGCAAAATCAAGTGGTTAAATCGACCAGATGCATTGGGGTGACGGTCATACAGCGATGCTAGTTAGGGTTATGATCGAGCGGGATATCGTTGGTATCCGAGTACGATTGAAAAACGATGTCGAGACTTTAATCAAAGTCGATATCTTTGCCTTTGTCGGTGTTTCCCTCTTATCCTGGTTCCACGAGGCCCTTCACAGCTCCTATGGGCTTGGTGTTACTATTGATATGGCGGTGCAAGGATCTGCATATTCTATGATGACCATTATCGAGCGAGGACGGGCTGCTCCGCAACACCGACTTCGGTATATGCGAGTTCACTTCTGGGGCGTTTGGTTATCTTGAGCCATCTATCTGATTCGATCGGGAGGACTCCCTAACCCGTACTACGGCTGAGCTGCTCGAGGACAAGGACCGAGAGAGTCGGGCCTTGAGGATGGAGCTCTTCAATGCCGTCTGATCCTTGGGCTACCTTGACTCGTTTTGCACCGGCTGTTCAAGCTGGTTATATGGATATGAGAGATTTGTATCTGTCGGGGCTGCTCTGCCGGACATGATGGGTGGCGTGATGTGGGGGCATCACCCCACCTCGTGGTCTCGCTTGCCACCGTTCGTATGTCCAAGACCTCACCCTTGCCCTTACGGTCCACAGGCTCCTCGGGACCGCTGTTCCCGGACGATCACGTTGAACTCCCGTGTTCTGGAGGAGACTTCTATGAGAACTACTACGGAGCGTCTGAGTTAGTAGTAGTCCCACTAGTATTATAACAGTTGTATTTCCACCGTCTGCGTGACTCGTGGAATATGACTTAGTGTGTACTAATCCGGAGGTGTAACAAAAATAATGTATAGGAGCTTGGTGTGCCTCCGATGAGATGTAATCTTCCTTTCACCGTAGTAGTACTTTGTTTGGTCTTGTACTAAACCTTGTATGGTGTGTATGGCGATGGAATAAAGAAGCGGTTTACTGTATCTACCATGTCATACGGATGATCATCTCGCATTCCGAGTTATCCATTACATTCTACACTTCTATGTCGGAATCTTGCCATCTGGACTAAATCCTTGTCTTGTTTTCCTAGGATGGTTAACACCATAACAACCCTGCTCCGCGAGAGCAGGCGAAAGCGATGGAGTTGGAGAAGCAAACCTGCCTCACCCTCCTTCTCTCGGCGAAGTTATGCTAGAGGCGAGAGAAACAAGCGGAGACCAACCGTTTCTTTGGGCGTATCGAGCGAACACAGCCCATCATCGGAGAAATAACTTGGTGTCGCTCGGTGACTTCATCAAGTTACACCCTCCTACCTTCCACCACTCCGTCGAGCCTCTCGCGCTGATGGCAACCGCGGCATTACTCACAAGCTGCGTTACTGCTTTGGTAGCTGAGGTGGACAAGGTCACCTTTGCTGCATATCATCTCGAAGGCCCCTTGATCTCGGTGGGAGAATTATATGGCTATCGCCCGATTGGCCATGTCACTACTTGGGCAGAATTCAGCGAGGCTTTCCGTGAACATCACATTCGGAGGTCTCATGGATCATAAGCGTGAGGAGTTCTGCAGTTTCACCCAAGGTCGTCTCTCGTGGGCGCCTATAGTAGAGAGTTGGTAATCTTGCACGTTATGCAAGCGAAGAGGTCTCCAGCGCCAAGAAACAGGCAAGGTTCCGCAAGGGACTTAGCCCGAACCGCCGAGATCTCCGTGCGCATGAGTGCACCTCTTTCCGAAGCTTGTTAACAAAGCCATCGGCCGCTGAAACTGGTCGGACTGATTTGAAGCAACACGCAAGCATGGTCGTGATATGGGTTCCTCATCCGGTCTTTGGACCACGAAGCGCCGTGTGTGGGTGCCTATCTTGCCCTGCCACCCAGATTCACACGAGGCCATCCTTTGAGCGCCTCGCCCGATTCAGCAGTATGCACCAGCTAGGCCCTATGGTGGACCAACCAACAACGCTCCTCTGCGCGCCAGCCCGTGGCGTGCTTCAAGTGTGGGGAATCAGGCCACTACATGCGCGATTGTCCCCAGACCAACAACCAGCCTGCAAAGCTGTTGGCGTGGCAAGCCAGCGGGAAAGGTGTTCTATGCCAAGCCGGCCACCCTTGCGCGTGGCCATGTCAATTGTGTCTCGGTGAGGAGGCCCAAGAGGATCCCAACGTCGTGCTCGGTACGCTTCTTGTTAATTGCCACCCGGCATCCGTTCTTTTCGATACTGGAGCATCTCATTCATTCATATCTGAAAACTCTCAAATCTTCGGATATAAATATCATCTTGGGTATGGACTGGATGTCAGCCCATCATGCCAAGATTGATTGTTTCTCTAGGACTGTTCAACTTACGCACCCCTCGGGAAAGATAGTCAATGTCTTGACCCGAATATCCAAGCGCCAACTATATTCTCTTAATGCTAGTCCATTGCCAGACCTCGAAGACATTCCGGTAGTCCGTGACTTTCCGGATGTCTTTCCAGAAGAATTGCCAGGTGTTCCACAGCGGAGATGTCGAGTTTGTGATAGAACTTATTCGAGGAACTGTCCCAATTTCTAGAAGACCCTATAAGATGGCACCCTAGAACTAGCGAACTTAAGAAACAACTTCGATGAGGCCTTGAAAAAGGGTTTCATCCGTCCTAGTTCATCTCCTTGGGCTTGCCCGTCCTCTTCGTCAAGAAGAAGGATGGTGCGGACGGATGGTTGTAGATTATCGACCCGTCAACTTGGTCACAATTAAGAACAAGTATCCGCTCCCAAGGATCAACGATCTGTATGATCAGCTCGCAGGATCCTCAGTCTTCTCTAAGATGGATTTGAGGTTAGGCTACCATCAAATTAAAATCCGAAACGGGGACATTTCTAAAACGGCTTTTGTTACTCGTTATGGCCAATCTGAGTACACCGTCATGTCCTTCGGTCTAACCAACGCCCACCACATTCTCCGGTTAATGAACTCAATCTTCATGGAATATTTGGATAAATTAAGTAAGTGGTTTACCTCGATGACATACTCATCTATTCCAAGAGCGAGGAAGAACATGCCGAACATCTAAGGCTAGTGTTGATGAAACTTGAGAGCATCGCCTTTATGCCAAGTTTTCTAAATCGAATTTTGGCTGCGAAGTGACCTATCTAGGACATGTAATTTACGGTAAAGGTATTCTTTGTAAACCCGAGCGAGTTCAAGCCGTCCTTAATTGGACTCCACAGAATCGGTCAAGCAAGTTCGGAGTTTTCTTGGCTTAGCGAGCTATTATCGCCGCTTTGTCGAGAACTTCTCCAAAGTTGCTAAACCTCTAACTGAACTCCTCAAGAAAGATAAAAAGTTGAGTGGACTCCACAATGTGAGCACAGTTTCGAGGCGAAAAGGCGTTTAACCACGCCCGTCTTTGGTACCACCAGATTTCTCTAAGGACTTTGTTATCTATTGCGACGCCTCGCGACAAGGACTAGGCTGTATTCTCATGCAAGATCGCCACGTAATTGCTTATGGTTCACGGCAATTACACCCACATGAGGAAAACTACCCTAATCATGATCTAGAGCTTGCAGCTGTAGTCTATGCACTCAAAACCTGGCGACATTACCTTCTTGGTAATCGTTGCGAAATCTACACCGATCACCAAAGTCTGAAGTACATATTCACCCAACCAGATCTGAATCTCAGACAAAGACGTTGGGTTGAGTTGATCTCAGATTTCGACTTAGGGATAACTTACACTCCAGGAAAAGCCAACGTCATGGCTGATGCGCTAAGTCGTAAATCTTACTGCAACAACCTGATGTTGCAACAAAGTCAACCACTTCTCCACGAGGAATTTTGGAAGCTCAACCTTCACATTGTTCCTCGAGGGTTCCTTTCCACCTTCGTGGCGAAACCTTCCCTTACGGATCAGATCATCAAAGCCCAAAAGGTAGATCCGGGAATTTCCCGCATCAAAAGAAACATCAAGAAAGGAGTTGCGGATTGTTTCTCCATTGATGATCAAGGAGTCGTATACCGGAACCGCCTAGTGGTTCCTAAAATCTGAAACCTGCGGCGTTTGATCCTTAAGGAAGCTCATGAATCTCCTCTCACCATTCATCCGGTGGCACTAAAATGTATCACGACCTCGCCGGAGTTACGGTGGACTAGGATGAAGAGACATTGCTCAATTTGTTGCTAGCTGCGGCGTGCGTGCGTCATGTAAGCGAGCATCAGCGGCTCTTGGCACCCTTCAACCCTTAGCTATTCTGAATGGAAATGGGATAAAATCAGTATGGATTTCATCCTTTGGTTTTCCCAGGACCAGAGAGAGAATAATGCCATCTTTAATAGTTATCGACCGCCTCTCCAAAGTAGCCCATTTCTTACTGTTGGCGAGAGTATAACCGCTAGTCAGCTAGCAGACTTGTACATCTCCGAATAGTGTCTCTTCATGGTGTTCCATTGGAAATTAACTTCGGATCGAGAAGTCTCTTCACCTCTCGATTTTGGGAAAGTTTTCAAAATGCTATGGGAACCCATCTTTCCTTTAGTACCGCCTTTCACCCTCAATCAAGTGGTCAAGTAGAGCGTGTCAACCAAATCCTAGAAGACATGCTTGAGCTTACATTATCTCATTGGAATGGATTGGGAGAAATGCCTTCCATTTGCGAATTTGCTTATAACAACAGCTATCAATCTAGCTTGGGCAAAGCACCTTTTGAAGTTCTCTATGGGCGAAGGTGTGAACACCTCTTAGCGGTCGAAACCGGGAAAGACAATTCTTTGGCGGATATGATCCGAGAAGCGGAAAAACAAGTTCGCATCGTTCATGAAAAGTTGAAAACAGCCCAATCTCGTCAAAAGAGTCAATATGACCCGAAAACATAAGGCTATGACTTACGAGGTTGGCGAGAAGGCTTACCTTTGGGTTACTCCTCGAAGGAACCCATAAACCCGGTATCAAAAGGCAAATTGGCTCCTCGCTACATTGGACCCTTTCGCATTCTTGCCAAGCGAGGGAAGTTGCCTACCAATTGGAACTACCTCCGCATCTCTCCAAAGTCCACGGCGTCTTCCACGTTTCTCAACTCGGCGTTGCTTCTCGGATCCTATCCGTGGAGTGGACCACAAAGCGCTTGATCTTCAAGATAATCTCACGTATCGAGAATATCCCATTCGTATTCTCGATCAAGCGAGCGTACCACTCGATGGCATAATATCAAGTTTCTCAAGGTTCAATGGTGGCACCATTACGAGAAGGAAGCTACATGGGAAAGGGAGGATCGTCTTGACTTGAGTACCCGCCCTCTTTCGGAGGAACCTAAATCTCGGGGCGAGATTCTTTTGAGTGGGGTGAGTTGTCACACCTAGCTAGTCCATGCATTAGAGTGTTGCATCATGTCTATTTTTTCAACAGAAATTTGAAATGGGATTCCGAACTCCCGGCCCCTCTGAAACAACTAGGGTTTACTAAAAATATTTTGATGAACACGAAATGCCTTCTAAAATGTCCATCATTTTGTCTTGGTCGAAGCTTTGCCAAAAGTGATGCACAATTTCCTAGGTCATCCCAGGGTCTTTGAATTAAATCATAGCTATTTGAATTTGGGCATTTAAAATTTATAAAATATTTCAAATGTCCAAATATCTCCAAACTAAAATGTTTCATGTTGGAAATATTCCAACAATGGACCAGGAGTAGTTTGGTGAATTTTAAAACCTTTTTGGTATTTTAAATAAATCAACAAAGTTGCAGGAAAATAGAAAAAGAAGCGAAAGGACTTACAGGCGCCTCGGCCCACTAGCCAGCCCACCTGGCCGGCCCAGCCCAGCACCGCGCCAGCGAGCTGCTTGCCGACCAGGCAGGCAGCCAGGGTGCTCGACGGCGAGCATCGCATGGGTGCCACGCACCTGCTCGCCGTCTCGCCGCTTCCCTCGCCTTGCCACGTCGGGGATCGATCCCCCTCGCTCTCCCGCACCCCCCAGACGCCCCCGTTCCTCTCGGTTCGTCTCCCTCGCTCCCCACGCCATGGCAGCGCCACCGTCGCCGCACCACCGTCGTAGCCGCGCCCTCCGTCGACCCACGCCCGCGCCCTTGTGTCCGAGAGCTCCGCCGCCGTCGACTCCGAGCTAGCCGAGCCCCGGCGCTTCGCGTGCCCGAAACGCCGCACCAGCCTCGCCCGAGTCCGCCGCCGCGGAGATCCCCTTCAACGCCGTCGCCGCTGCAGCTCGTCCCGACCACGCCGTCTGCACCGTCGCGTCCGCTGTGAGCTTAGCTACCTCCCGACCCTCTCTCTCGCTCCGTGCACCACAGCGGCGCCACGAGATCGCCGCGACGCACCGCCGCGGACCTCGTTGCCGGCGTGCTCCGGCCATCTTCGGTCACTTCACCGTGTCCATCGCGTTCACCACACGCGATGGAGCTAACCACCTCCCGCACTTCACCGCACACCCAGCCGAGTTCGACTCCACCGAGCTCGGTGGCGCCAAATCGCCGCCGGCGTAACTCCGCCACCCGAGCCGCGGACTCCGCCAAAACTGCGGTTCGTCCTCGGCTGCACTCGGTGGTCTCGCGCCCCATTTGGTGGCGGAACAGCCAAAACCACTTCGCCGCCGCGTCGCGCTCGCCCGGCTAAGCGCCGATGGGTTTGACCCGGTTTGACCACAGGTGGGCGGGTTGACCCCACGGGTCTATGACATGTGGGCCCGGCCACGCTAATTAACCTAGTTTAGTTTTAATTAAATTCTAATTAAACTAACCCCACGACATCACGGGACCCACTGGTCAGTTTGACTGACCAGCCCGTTGACCCCTGACGTCATCATGGCAGATCTTGTGTGATATTTTAATTCTTGGAATTAATTTTTACGGAAATTCGAGAAAATGTTTCAAACTTCAAAAATTCATATAAAATCAACCATAGCTCCAAATGAAACAAATTATATATGAAAAATGATCAGAAAAATCCAATCTTTCCATCTGTACAGGTTTCATGCATGTTTACAGAAGCTAACTTGCTGTTTATGGCAGAACAAGTTTAAGCACTTTAAATGATCATAATGGGTTTGGAAATTGCATCCATAGTTCAAATGCTTCAAACTCATTTGGTCTTAGTTGCATTAGCCAAAGCACTCATTTTGCCATGTCTCATTGCATGCATCATGTTGTTGCATCTTGTTTGGTAATGCATGTGTATCGGTGTTCTGCGGCGAGTTACGGCCCGAGGAATGCCGTGATAACCCGACGAAGAGCAATACCGTGCACCGACCCGTCGAGCAAGCAACCAACCATTTGATCATATCGATAAAATCCCATGTTCTTGCTCCTGCTCTCGTTTCTTGCATTAAGACAACGCGATTCAAGCTGCTGTGTGTTTGCGGTAGTTGAACCCATTTCCTCTACATGACTGTCATTGCCACGATAACTAGATGAAACCCACTAGCATGTGTAGGAGTTGATTGGGCCATATGATTGTGTTGTTCCTACCTTGCTATGCCTGCTATTCTTAGAGTCGTGTCAGTGCGGTTCATCGGGTGATGGCTAGAGTGAAATGATCGAGTCGATGCGAGTAAGGTGTTGAACACGATTTGGTAAAGGTATCGATGAAAGGCCATGTAGGAGTACATGGTGGGTTGTTTCATTGAGGCCGTCCTTAAGCCTTGAGATCTGTATGTGTGATTTAAGATCAGCTACTACCATGCATTGGGCCCGAAACCAATGGACCCTCTCGACTTCTTATTCACCCTAGTCTTGGTCCGGGAGTTGCAAGTAGTTTACGGTGTTTGTAGCCTCTTTGGAGGCCGTGGACAGCGCTGACCATAGGGGTGGGCTGTGATGCGGTAGGTGCGTGGCGGGTGTCTTGGATGCCCGTTTGGTATCTCGGGAACCTTGTTCACATCGTTTGGGGCTGTGGCGAGACTTGGCGGAACTTCTCATAGATGGAACCCAAATAGGCGATAAACTGGACTAGAGACTTAGGTGTCTAGGTAGGTCGTGGCCGACACCCACGTTGGGCTTCGCTTGAAGGTTGCAGTACATGTCGTGTAGCGGTGATAAGTGGTGAGCGTGTATGAAGAAGTACACCCTGCAGGTTAACATCATCTATTGAATAGCGCATCATGATAAGGACTACTTGGTTGCCTATACGGTTCATAGACAAGTAAATGGATACTACTAAAAGCCTCAAGATAAGCGTGAGTGCGAGGATGGCTCCTCCGTGGGAAGGCGGGGTTGGATCCTCGGTGGTGTATTGAAATGATGAGTAGTGGACTCGAGTCATAAAAACTATTTCAAGTTGGTGTCTCGTGGGATAGCCTAGCCATGAGTCAAAGCTGGCTTGCTGCAATAACCCCACCAACCCTTCTTGATAATATGCATGTATGTAGGGTCGATGTAAGTCTTCTTTGAGTACCTTTGTACTCATGTTGCTTTAATTTACATTTTTGAGAAGATGCTACAAACCCCTCAAGCGGGTTCTTCGTGAGCGTTGACATCGATGAGTAGACTAAGGCCAGTGGTGATCTGAGCAAGAGAAGGACCATGTAGTATAGCTAGGCTTACCCTAGCCTCTTTTATTTTACTAGTTATGCGTACTCGGACAAAACACTTCATTGTGGCTTGTATGCTTGTATGACTTGTAAATGGGTCGTGTGACCCGTACTTGTGTGTATGTTATGAATGGCTCTACGAGCCTTTAAATAAAATACTTGTGTCGTAGAGTCATGTTGTGATGCCTTGTTGTATTTGCACATATCGAGCATATTGTGTGTATGATTGAAATGCTTGGTATGTGTGGGATCGACTATCTAGTTGTTTATCTTTAGTAGCCTCTCTTACGGAAATGTCTCCTAGTGTCTCCTTTGAGCCATGGTAGCTTGCTCTTGCTCGGAACACTTAGGCTGGCGGCATGTGTCCTTCTTCGTTCTGTATACATCCCTTCGGGAAATGTCACGCATTAGTACCGAGTCTGTTAGCCGCTTCTGGCCGGTTTGGAGTCTGCTAGCCCAGCGCTACAGCCGGAACTTACTTGCTGTTGACCAAACACGTTCGATCTTTGGGTCATGGATGCCCGTCCTGTAAGTCTGTGCCACTTTGGGTTTCACGACTAGTCATGTCAGCCGGGCTCCTTTTCATATGGATGCTAGCGACACTATCATATCGTGTGCCAAAAGGCATAAGCGGTCCCGGGCCAAGGTAAGTGGCACCCGTTGGGATACCGTGCGTGAGGCCGCAAAGTGATATGATGTGTTCTGAGCTAGATCGATGTGACATTGAGTCGGGTCACGACAATCAACAGCACCAAGAAGGAGTATCACGTGGAGGTAGTCGTGAGGTGAGCGACTCCCGACGAGCTGGTTCTTTGAGGACCCCGGATGGCGACCTTGCTCCTCGCCATGGAGGCTGCTGCCCTCAAAGCGTGACTTCGCCTCGGGATCTCTGCCGAGAGATGGCAAGTGATCTAGCCACTCGTTACTGCCTTATTGGATGGAAGGTGATGGCGAGAGCAGCGCCAGCCCCACCCTTGGACGAAGGACTTTCTCTCCGTTCGAGACCTACTTGGCGTGTGTGCGGACAGCTGGCACGGCACACGGCCTCGAGTCGATGGAGCTTGGAAGGAACTCCACGAGACCAAGGAACTCCTCCGCGTGCTTTCGGATGAAGGCGGACAGGATCAAGAAGGATGGAGCACCCCTGGACAACCAGTTGTAGCATGTCGGTGAGGCGACCCCACATGTCACACATGCCAAGGGATCACCTCAGCCACACCGTATGAATGGCGAAGGAGTACCATAACCTCTTCACAGCGCCACCCGGCAAAGCAGCGCCGTGTTCAGCTCCTCCACTCCCCACTCCCTCAAGTGGCGAAGAGACTAAGGCAGATGAAGATGAGGAGGAAGACCGGAGGAGCAGAATACCCGACCAGAGCATTCCACCACTTAGACACCGTTCAGGACTAGGATAGGCCAGTCCGTAACCCTATGGTAGGATAGGTCGTGTACCCCTTATGTGAAGTCGAGTCCTTGTAATGGTTCATATGAAACCATGTCGTGTTGTGTTTGCTTTCAACTTGCTTTGATGAAGTCATACTTTCCCTTTGGGAACTTATGTGGCGACATCCCCATTTGGTTTTAATGCATGAGTTTGGCCCTTGTTTAACAAATTTGTGTCACACCACCCCTTACTAGGCGTCCCATCTATATTGCTTTCCCTCATTTTATTTTCCCAATCATGAGACCTTGACCGCTCAAGCCGGGATGCTGTTGCAACACGTCTTGGTACCTCTACCCAACAGCAAGCCGGAGGATCTGCGAAGCGGAAGCCAGCCGGGACCAAGCCCAGGGCAGACTCCACCACCGCCACCTCCTCCAAACATGGACATGGCTCAGCTTCTCCAAGCCTTCCGAGAGGAGCCGAAGCCAACACTGCAGCCCTCGGATGATTGCTCAAGCTGTCAATCGCCCGGCCCGGCGGGACACGGCCATGGGCGTTCCACGCTGGTGGAGTTCAAGCATGCACCACCCACCTTCATCGAGGCTGCTGAACCCACGGATCAGACATTGGGTCCGCACCATTGAGGATCTGCTGGCACTAGTCGGATGCGAGGACCGCGAGAAGGTGGCGTATCCTGCCTTGTCTCGGTGGAACTGCGGAGCTTGGTGGGATGGATTTAAGGCCATGCATCTTGAGCAAGACATCACTTGGGATACCTTCAAGACAGAATTCCACAAGGCCCACATTCATACGGAATCATGGCCATCAAGCGTGAGTTCGAGCCCTAAAGCAATGTAGTAGCCTTGTCAAGGAGTACATCAGAAGTTGGTGTTCTCTCAAGGTATGCCCCGAGGATGTCGAGGCTGATGCTTCCAAAAGGAGTGCTTCATGGAAGGCCTTAACCAGACTCTGCGGTACTCGCTTGTTGTGTGTGACTGCCCGACCTTTCTGATCTGGTGAACAAGGCACTCATGCTTGAGGACAAGCGGCGTGCTTTGAATGACACTCGTAAGCGCAAGATGATCGGCAAGGGTAGTTCTAGCAACCAGAAGCCTCGTCCGTGGCAGCCAGCTCGGTCAAGCCAACCTATCAGCAGCCAAGAGCTCCTGCACCCCACACCAACTATCCACCTTAGCGGTATGCCAACCCGAGCCAGCTTACAACAACCCCAATAACAATCTTTGGCAAGGGCATCATTCCCAACCAAGTCACTTGCTTTGGATGTGGACAGCGAGGACATTACTCCAGAATTGCCCCAACAAAAGCCCGATGCCCCACGCCCCAATCGCGAGAACCCGGGCAAGGCCGTGGAATGCCACCAAGGAACCAAGCTCCCGCAACCTGCCCAACAACGGCGGGGTCGTGTGAATCATGTCCTTTGCAAAAGAAGCCCGGGAAGACCGGACGTCGTCTTTGGGTGCGTTCATGTCAATTCAGCACTTCATAGCTGTTTTGTTTGATTACGAGCCACGCATTCATTTGTCACCCAAAGTTTTGCATTAAAAGTGGCATGACCCTACACCCTAAATAACCCTATGGTGGTACAAACCCCGGAGGCGAGAGATGAGGCGAAGATAGGATGTAAAGGAGTCGGGATTATCATTAGCAGGGTAGACTTCCTAGTAGACCTTATCATCCTAAAATCACAAGGCTTGGATGTGATCTTAGGAATGAATTAGCTCAGCAAGCACCAAGGCTTGATAGATTGCGCCAACGGATTTGTCACTATGACCAATGACCAAGGAGTGAAGTTAAATTTGCCTCCAACTCCTCCTCTACTCAAGCCAACCAGGCCAACTATCATTGAAGTTGGATTGGAGCAAGTGCTTGATAGTATCACGAATACCCGAGCGTTTTTCACGATGAGCTACAGGGAATGCCTCTGGCCGAGACATTGAGTTCATCATCGAGCTCATACGGGCGGGACCCATCTATAAAGCCTTATAGAATGGGATCGGAGGAGTTAGCGAGAATTGAAGAAGCATTTGGAAGAGCAGGTGAGGAAGGATTTATCCGCCCTAGTGCCTCCCTTGGGGATCACACATTACATTTGTAGCAAAGAAGGGCGGTACCATCCGCTTGTGCATTGACTACCGCTCCTCAACGAAGTTACAATCAAGAACAAGTACCCACTTCCCAAGATTGAAGATCTGTTTGATCAACTCAATGGGGCCAAGGTGTTCTCAAGATCGACCTCGGATCTGGGTACTACCAACTGAAAATCAGACCCCAAGATATTCGAAGGCGGCATTTGTAACGAGATATGGCTGTATGAGTGCTGCGGTCATGTCCTTTGGATTGACCAATGCCCGGCTTACTTCATGTATCTCATGAATAAGGTCTTCATGGAATATTTGGACAAGTTTGTCGTGGTCTTCATTGATAACATCCTTGTCTTCTCGAAGTCGGAAGAAGAGCACGAGCAACACTTGAGGATGGTCCTAGACAAGCGAGAGCACCAACTGTATGCCAAGTTCAGCAAGTGTGAATTACGGCTGCGTGAAGTTGGATTCTTGGGTCATGTTTTAGCGAAGAAGGATTGTCGGTCGATCCGCTAAGATTGAAGCCGTGGCTGAATGGCAATCCCGAGCAATGTGAAGGAAGTCGAAGCTTCCTCGGACTCGCGGGATATTACCGCAAGTTCGTTGAAGGATTCTCAAGCATTGCCGACCCATGACTCAGCTCTTGAAGAAGGACAAGAACTTGAATGGGCCTTGAAGTGTGAAGAGCTTCCAGAGTGAAGAAGAGGCCGACCACCGCCCGATCCTGCCCCCGCCAGATATACACAAGGAATTCGTGATATATTGTGATCGTCAAGAACCGGATGGGAGGTGTTACGATGCAAGAAAGCGAGTCGTAGCTTACCTTTCAAGGCAACTCGACCTCATGAAAGAACTATGCTACTCATGACCTTGAGCTAGCAGCAGTGGTTCATGCCCTGAAGACATGGCGACATTACCTCTTAGGGAGGCGATGTGAGATATACACGGATCACAAAAGTCTGAAGTATATTTTCACTCAAAGGGAATTGAACATGAGGCAGAGAAGATGGCTAGAGTTGATAAAAGATTATGACCTCAATATTCAGTACCACCCGGGGTAGGCTAATGTCGTGGCAGATGCATTAAGCAGGAAAGCTTGTTCCTTGAATGCTATGCTTAAGCACAAGCTACCCGCCTTGTATGAAGAACTTGAAAGCTTCGGGTTGGAACTGGTTGCACCAGGATTCTTGGCCAACCTCGAAGTTAAGCCTACTTTGATGGATGATATTAAGGTAGCTCAGAAGGGACATGAGAGTATTGAAGGAATCAAGAGGAAGATCAAGGCAGGAAAAGCCCCAGGATTCTCAGAGGATGAGGAAGGAATTATGTGGTTTGGGAATCACATCTGCGTGCCCAACAAGGTTGAGCTCAAGAATCTGATCTTGCAAGAAGCTCGTGACACCCCGTATTCCATCCACCCCGGGGGAACCAAGATGTATCAAGACCTGAAGGAAAGATTTTGGTGGCACGGGATGAAAAGGGAGATTGCCACCTATGTTGCAAAGTGTGATGTGTGCCAAAGAGTCAAGGCTGAATATCAGCGACCTGCTTTGGATTGCTCCAACCACTCAAGGTTCCGAGTGGAAATGGGATAAAGTCGGGATGGACTTCATCACGGTTTACCCAGGTCAAGCAAGGGACATGACTCCATATGGGTCATTGTTGACCGTTTGACCAAGGTGGCCCACTTCATTCTGTCAAGGCGACCTACAAGGGAACCAGTTAGCCAGCCTCTACATCAACCGAATCGTGAGCCTTCATGGTGTTCCCAAGGAGATTGTGTCGGATCGAGGAACCCGGTTTACCTCAAGGTTGGAAGAAGTTCCAAGAGGCCATGGGGACCAAGTTGTCCTTGACCTTTGCTTTCCACCCACAGACGGAGGTCGAGACAGAGCGAGTAAATCAGATACTCGAAGACATGCTCGAGCACTGTGTCTTAGCTTATGGAGCTAAGTGGGAAGACTGCCTCCCTTTCACCGAGTTATCTTACAACAAGATTATCGAGGCAAGCCTTGAGATGGCGCCATTTGAGGTGTTATCTGGACGGAAATGCCGCACACCCCTCAATTGGTCGAAGCGGAGAAGGACTTGTCTTTGGGCTGATATCGCCGTGAAGCGAAGAGCAAGTCCAGCTTGTCGAGAGGCGTTTGAAGTCGCCAAGTCAAGGCGAGAAGAGCTCGCTGAGTCACGTTGTAGAGACATAAACTTCCGAGTTGGAGACCATGTCTATCTCGGTTCACCCTCTCAAAGGAACCCGGCGCTTCCATGTCAAAGGAAAGCTCGCCCCAAGATACATTGGCCCTTCAAGATCTTTGAGCAGCGAGGAGAAGTGGCTTACAGTTGGAACTTCCACGAACTTTCCGATGTACTGCGTGTTCCACGTGTCACAACTCCGGAAGTGTCTCCAAGTTCCAGACAAGCCTGATCTTTACAAGGACGTCAATCACCAAGCCATTGACCTTCAGCCTGATTTGACTTACCGTGAGAGGCCCATCTGCATTCTAGATGAGGCTGAGCGACGCACTCCAAGCCGCACCATCAAGTACTTCAAGGTCCAATGGAGCAACCACACTGAAGTAGAAGCAACTTGGGAGCGTGAAGACTACCTCAGATCCGAGTTTCCGTATCTCTATAAAGCCTAGTTTAGGAATCTCGGGGACGAGATTCTTGTAAGGGGGGTAGGTCTGTCACACCCTGCATTTTGTAACATTTCATTTGCAATATTAAAGCATGAAAATTTGGACCAACAAAAACTTTTGCATTATTTGGCTTTTATTTGGAGTTGGTTTTCTCTCTGTGCTTCTTTTCAAGTGCTCTTTAAAGTCAACTACTTCACCATCTATATTTCATCTCCTTGCCCCAAACTTCTGCCCAATGACCATGCCATGTGTATAGTGCAATATAGAATTTTCTTACAAAAATAATTTGGCCAAAAAGTATTTTCTAAATTTAGTTTTCCAAAAACCCCTGAATTGAGGTTTGCACTGCAACTACTTGATTTGGGTTATGAAAAATATTTCAAAAGGTATATTTGAATCCTATTAGGTGTAGGACTCCCATAAACTACAAATGTATAATTTTAAAAGTTGTTTTGCTATTTTATTTAAAAGCTTTTTCTTAAGGCCAGAAATGGTCTTTAATAGGGAAAAATTATTTTATTGTTTTCAAAATATTTGACAAAAATTAGGGAAACTCAGTGGACATATATTTTCCATATATAAGAGTTTCAACACATGGTCATGTTCAAAATATTGGTCAAATCCCTCTAAAACCCTTTCTGGATATTTCAAGCTTTTGAAATATTTACAAAGGAAATATTCTCCAAAATTCCAAGAAAATTCTATCATCTCACATATGACATACTTGATGATCTTGACAAGTCTCATGTCATGGAGAATAGTATAACCCCATGAAATCCCCTCAAAACCATTTCTGTCCATTTTGAAGCTTGAGCAACTTTACATTGCCAAACATGTCCAAATGTTCTCAAACTTGGTGAACATGCTCCAATGGTCTAATAATGCATCTAGACCAAATGGCACAGGTTGGAGAAGAAGATATCCTGGTCAAAGTGCCGTGGGCAGCGCTGACTTGAGGGGTGGGCTGTGATCCGGTAGGCACGTGGCCGGGTATACCCGGCGCCCGTTTGGTGTCACGGAACCCTGTACACATCGTTTGGGGCTGTGAGCGAAACCTCGGCCGGATCTCCTCACGGATGGAACCCAAATAAGCGATAAACCTGGACTAGAGACTTGAGTGTTTAGGTAGGTCGTGGCCGACACCCACGTTGGGCTTCTGCTTGAAGGTTGCCGAGTACATGTCATGTAAACGGCGGTAAGTGGTGAGAGCATGTGTGAAGAAGTACACCCCTGGAGAGTTAACATCATGTATTCGAATAGCCGTGTCCGCGGAAAAGGACTTCTGGGTTGCCTATAACAGTTCATAGACAAATGAAAGTGGATACTTTAAAATACGCAAGATAAGCGTGAGTGCTATGGATGGCGTTCTCGTAGGGAGACGGGAGAGGATCCATAGTGGTGTATTGATATGGTGAATATGTGGACTCGTGTGCGCCACCTCAAATGAGTTACTTGCAGTCGTAGTTCAGGATAGCCACCGAGTCAAAGCTGGCATGCTGCAGTTAAACCCCACCACCCCCTTTGTTGATAATGATGCATATGTAGTTAGTTCTGATGTAAGTCTTGCTGGGTACATTTGTACTCACGTTTGCCTATTTTTTGTTTTTGCAGAGAGACCTCGGTCTCGCTAGTAGTTCCACGTGGATTTCGACGTTTAGCTTGTTACCTCAGCTACGATCTTGTGCCCTCGGCAGGATCTAGTAGATAGTTAGGCTTCTAAGCCCTTTTCATTTGTAGATGTCTGTACTCAGACATGTTAAGCTTCCGCTTGTGCTTTGACTTGTATGCTCTGAATGTTGGGTCATGAGACCCATGTTTGTAATACCTCGCTCCTCGGAGCCTATTGAATAAAATACTTGAGTTGTAGAGTCATGTTGTGATGCCATGTTGTATTTGCACATATCGAGCATATTGTGTGTATGTTATTGAAATGCTTGGTATGTGTGGGATCTGACTATCTAGTTGTTTATCCTTAGTAGCCTCTCTTACCGGGAAATGTCTCCTAGTGTTTCCACCGAGCCATGGTAGCTTACTCTGCTCCGGAACACTTAGGCTGGCCGGCTTGTGTCCTTCTTTGTTCTGTGTACGTCCCGGAAATGTCCGCGATGAATACGGAGTCTGTTAGCCGCTTCTGACCGGTTCACGAATCTGCTAGCCCAGTGCTACAGACTGGATTCACTCGTGATGGTGACACGTTCGTTCTTTGGGTCATGGATGCTGTCCCTGTAAGTTTGTGCCACTTTGGGTTTCACGACTAGCCATGTCGGCCGGGCTCCTTATCATATGGATGCTAGCGACACTATCATATCGTGTGCCAAAAGGCACAAGCGGTCCGAGCAAAGGTAAGGCGACACCCGTGGGAATACCGTTAAGTGAGGCATAAAGTGATATGAGGTGTTACATGCTAGATCGATGTGGCATTGAGTCGGGGTCTGACAGTTTTAGTATCGAGCTTTGTTGCTGTAGGATTACCAAGCCAAACTGGTCGAAGTTGAGTCTAGAAATGCTTTATTTATATGTAGGGGAATTGATTGTGTGTCACACCCTGCATTTTGTAACCTTTCATTTGCAATATTAAAGCATGAAAATTTGGACCAACAAAAACTTTTGCATTATTTGGCTTTTATTTGGAGTTGGTTTTCTCTCTGTGCTTCTTTTCAAGTGCTCTTTAAAGTCAACTACTTCACCATCTATATTACATCTCCTTGCCCCAAACTTCTGCCCAATGACCATGCCATGTGTATAGTGCAATATAGAATTTTCTTACAAAAATAATTTGGCCAAAAAGTATTTTCTAAATTTAGTTTTCCAAAAACCCCTGAATTGAGGTTTGCACTGCAAGTACTTGATTTGAGTTATGAAAAATATTTGAAAAGGTATATTTGAATCCTATTAGGTGTAGGACTCCCATAAACCACAAAAATATAATTTTAAAAGTTGTTTTGCTATTTTATTTAAAAGCTTTTTCTTAAGGCCAGAAATGGTCTTTAGTAGGGAAAAATTATTTTATTGTTTTAAAAATATTTGACAAAAATTAGGGAAACTCAGTGGACATATATTTTCCATATATAAGAGTTTCAACACATGGTCATGTTCAAAATATTGGTCAAATCCCTCTAAAACCCTTTCTGGATATTTCAAGCTTTTGAAATATTTACAAAGGAAATATTCTCCTAAAATTCCAAGAAAATTCTATAATCTCACATATGACATACTTGATGATCTTGACAAGTCTCATGTCATGGAGAATAGTATAACCCCATGAAATCCCCTAAAAACCATTTCTGTCCATTTTGAAGCTTGAGCAACTTTACATTGCCAAACATGTCCAAATGTTTTAAAACTTGGTGAACATGCTCCAATGGTCTAATAATGCATCTAGACCAAATGGCACAGGTTGGAGAAGAAGATATCCTGGTCAAAGTGCCTCAAAACCTTCTCTGACCAGAATCAAATTTGAACTACTTTGTACTACCAACTTTTTCTCCAAGACCCCAACTTTGGTGAGCCTGATCACATGACCAAATAAGGCCACCACACCAAGTGGTGCATCAAGGAGAAGTGATCTACTCAACTGGATCTACACAAATCCATTTCTGCCAATTTTTAGGGTTTGCAAAAGTTGCATTGGCAACTTTGTCCAAATAAGCTCAAAATGGGTGGAAGGCCCTAATTATGTGTGGCATATCACCTGTGGAGTCTCATGGCAGTGGAAATCATTAACTTGCAAAACCTCATCAAACACCTTCAGCAGAATTTTGGAATGCAAATTCCAGCCCCTTCCGCTAATCTCCTTGAGCCCATCTTTTACCACAACCCTCCTCGTTTCCCTCTGCAACTTGGATGCTTTTACTTGAGGAAGCAATGATGAGGAGGGGAAACCCATTGTCTTCTCTGGATAGCAGCTTCTCCTCTCTCTCCCTACCTCCTTCTCTCCCCTCGGCCCTCCAGAGCATCCAAGGCTCACTCCTAGTTTTGCCCACACCCCTTGCAGCTTCCAGACACTAGTGGACGCGCGCGGACGCGGAAAAACCGCGGATGTCGGCCAAAGTCGCGCTCTGGAGCGCCCGGCAGGACACCGACCGTTGACGCCACGCCTCCCGACCACCTCGAGCTTCCCCTGTGCGCCAGTCGATGCCCCTCGATGTCCTCTCCACGCCAGTAGGCCGCCCACTTGCTCCCGCTCCCTCCTCTCTCTTCTGCATTTCGCGCGAGCGCCCGCCCTTCGGCCAATGCTCGCGCCACTCCTGTGGCCCGCGTGCAGCTCGCCCCGCTCCTTCTCTCTCTCCCGGCACCCTACACCACTCCCACGAGCACCCCCGAGTTCTCCATTCCCTCTCGGCCACCCAAGCCGATCTCGCGGGCACCCGTAGGCCATGCCTACGGTGGACCTCGGCCAGCCCATATAAGGCAACACCGAGCCCCTCTTTTGCTCCCTGTCGCTCCCCCATACTCCAAATCGACCTCCCGCACCACCCATTCATCTCCAGAGCCGCCCGAGCTCGAGATCGAGCTCGAGCTCCGCCGCCTCGGCTCGTCGGCGTTCGCGCGGTACAGGCCTCCTCCGCCTTCGTTTCTTCTCGATCTGGAACCGCGCGGCCACGCTAACATTTTCCCCTCTCTTTCCCCCTCTTTTTGCAGCCGGGAACGGCCGGACTCATCGACGCCCGAAGCACCTCCGCCGTGTGACCTTGTCGCCGGCGAACCAGGCTGCTCCGGCGACCGTCTCCACCACCACCCGAACGGCGACTCCGCCCCGAGTCCAACGGTACTACCTGCGCACCTTCCGTGCCTGTATCGCCGCCCGGCGGCTCGTTGTTGCCTCGGCGGAGGTGAGCGGCGGCGGCCGTGGGGCCAGCCCGTCGACCTCACGCCACGGACGGGTGGGCTCCACCGGTCGAGGTTTAAAAAGCAGCGCCTTGCCGGTTCGCCCGTCGGTGAAGGCGTGTTCGCCTTCGCCTTCGATGTGGCGGCCCGCGTGGGCTGGTTTCCCCTCTGGGCCTGCTGCCGTGGCCTCTCGGCGGTGTACGCAGTGCCACTTTTCTTTTTCTTTTTCTGTCCCCTGTCCAAAAATTCCACAGGGCAAAATATTTGTCCAAATGAAATAACTCCAACTCCTAAAATCTCAGAATAATCCCACCTATTTATTGATGTAACTTTCATGCACATCCATTACACCTTTTTGCTCTGTTCAAATTTAAATTCAAATTTGAACAATAAAACCTCTGTTTGAAAATCCACAACTCTGTTTTCCTAGCTCCAAATTCAAAACCAATAATTTTCCCCTTCCTAGTTTTCCTCCTAGTATTTTACAAAAATAAGTTGACATTTTTCTGAGCACTTTGACTTTTCTGTTCTTATTATTGTCTTATTTTCCCGCTATTTTCTTGCAACGTTAGATCCCGTATTTGACGAGGTAGCTGAAGAAGAAGGAGGAGAAGGGCCTGAAGACTTTGAAGACCAATCCAACCAAGGCAAACAGCCCTTTGACCATGTCAATGAAACCCTTTTTATGCATGTCATATATAGCTCTTTATTATTGTTGCATCGGAATCATGATGAGATGGTGAACCACATGGGTTGGTTTCCTCGGTTACTTCCTCGTTGATACTTGCATTGTGCATGGCCCTACCTTCTTATGAGGGTTATGCCGGTGGGAGTAGATAGGATGCTAAAGTAGATGCTACATAAAGGGACGGGTTATGCATGGTGAAGGAGGCAAAGCTTTTTCAAAGACTTTTGAAAACCCGTCGGGTGCCATAAGCCGAGGAGATGATGAGATGGGTGACCACTTGATGGCGAAGTGGTGTGCCAAGGAAAGTGTGTGTTGTTTTCAAAAGCGGATTGGTCGGAGTTGCGACCGTTATTCCAACCTTACATGCGCAACCACTCTACCCTTATATGGGAAAGGGCATTATTGAGTACCTAGACCGATACTAGCTTGGAGCCGCATTACTAGTGGCGGGGAGAGTTGGTGCTCTCTCTTGGGGCGAAGTCGTGCGGTAGAGTGACCATGACCATTTTATGGGGCACGGACACACGGTTGGTACCCGTGCGGTGGTATGTGATAAGTATGGGGCGAGGCTCCAAGAAAGTGTTATGTGAAAAGTTGGGCACGGGGTTTCTTGCCAATCAGTGGACTCCATGTTAGTGTCGTCTAGGGAAAGGTAGTGATCGGTGCTTACCCGGGTACTTGAGGTACCGCGGTGCGTGGATGACATGGAAGTTCCCCGGATCTAGTAGGTAAAGTGTGCAACCTCTGCAGAGTGTAAAACTATTCGAATAGCCGTGTCCACGGTCAAGGACAGTTGGGTAACCGCTCTTGGGCTACGTCCACTTGTTTACAAACCAAGTGTGTGTGATGATGAGATAACTTGGGTCAAGTCAAGGGACTTGACATGATTGAGATGGGTTGGTGCCCACTCTGTTTATGTTAAATGGATTGGTGCCCACTCTATTTATGTTGATATCTGTAACCAGTCCTCATGGTTACTTGATTTTCTCTTGATGCATGCCTTACCAAGTTGTTGAACATGTCATTGCACTTAAAACTAGCTTTCTGCAAAATTTACGTATATCAAGCATTGTTGTATCTTGGACCAAAACATGGGTTGCTTGCGAGTACATTCAAAGTACTCATTGGCTTGCCACTGGTGATTTATATGACCAGGCATTGAAGTCGAAGAAGAGTTCTTTGGAGACGAACATGCGAACTAGGACGTTTCCCAGTCAGAATGCCTGTAGGGTTAAGGCTGATGGCATGGGTTCTACTTATCAACGACGATTTCCGCAGCTTATGTTTCATTTGATGTTCAGCCCTTCATGCTTTATCAATGTAAGACTTGACCATAATGGTCACAATTTGTGTTAGACGGTATGTATGGATGTAAGACTCTTGTTATTCAGCTTCTGTGTGTTCAGTGAGCATTGATCTCTGGGATTACTGTACACGTGCATTCGGTGATCTCGACTCATGAGTCGGGGTCCCCACATTGTGGGATGGAACGTAAGGCTCTTTTTACTCCTTATCCCTTATGCCCTTCTGATCTGAGTCAACCTCTTCTTTTCTACGGGGATTAAGAAACTAGGCTTTCTCTTCTTTCTATTAGGATCACGTGTTACTAATCCGTGGACTTATGGGACTATTGGTTCCAGTCCTCAATTCAGTTTCTACTATTTTTCTTATGTTGTCAATTGACCTCAGAACCTTGATTTTGTTCTTCTGAGTGGCTATGCCACCATTTTTGTAGTATGTCTCCAAACTTTTTGAGCATTTACAACCGTTATGCTGTCCGAGTCATCCCAGGTTTCTAAACAATCTGATGCACTTGCAAATCCTTTCCCTCTGGTTTTGATGTTCCTTTGGGCCAGGTTAATCACACTAATTGCTGAGTTAAGGTATTCTTTTACCTCGACATATATGTTGGATGACCCTAGGTGTCTAGAGTAGTCACCTAGTAATCTAGCAATGTTTTGTATTCCCGGTGTAATGATTCTGGCCACCATTCTCGAAAGCATCCCGTGATGCCATTTATTAGTAGGTATTCTACTCCTGGGTTCTTGACCCAAGATTCACTCCACTTACCTCGTGTTGATAGTGTTGCTAGTTCCTTTAGGTTATTAGTAACCTTTGCATTAGTGCTTTCGAGTGCGTGGTATTTCCTTCTTCAAATACTATGAACCGCTTATGGCGAAGTTCCTCGCTGAACCGAAGGGTCAATCAGTACTCTTGAGGAGGTCTCCATTCATAATTGTGAATCTGCCGGTTCTACCTTTCGCATGGGTTATCCGGAAGAAATGTTGAGCTTCGCTCGACATACTAATCTATGCATCCAAAACTCAGAAAATTATATGTTCTTTTGAGTTGTTCTCTTTAGTTGTGTTCTGACCCTCATCTATCAATTGATAGTCAGGAATAGTCGTGCACCCGTGTTCGTCGATGCCTATTATTCTTGTGGTCCGTCAAGCCATTCTATTCCGGAATGACTAGGAGAAACAAACTCCAGTACCTCATCCATATCTAGGATTGGGTCAAAGTAATTGTACTTCGCAGATCAAAATGCTAATCCAGCTTTTGTTCTGTTCTACCTTGGAACATTACCATCTTTATATCAAGAATGTCATGGGAATTGTACACCAGCCTACGAACTCTTGATACTGTGATACTTCTCACCCTCATTACTCATTTCTCGGTCCCCGTGTTTTTGTGAAATCTATACTCCTAGCAACTCTCTTGCTTGGTAGTTAAAGGACAATAATTTCATTCTTAGCATGTTGTTTCTTGAATCATCATCCTAAGATAGATCGTGCTACCTAATCCTTATATCCGGTGCACTCTTCGATCAATGAGTTAGGATTGTGCCAATCCCTCGCTCTTGTGATCATATCGTCTTGCCCTGAAAAGCAAGGTTGTTCTCGAGCTTAGTAACATATCGGTGGTTCGTGATTTTCCGAATATTTTCTCAGAAGTATTACCAGGTTGTCGCCTGACCGCTATGTTGAGTTCGTGATCAAGATGGTTTCTTGTAAACCACCCTTTTCCAAGAATTTGTGTGGGATACCCTGAGCTAGTTGGTCAAGCTAAACAACAACTTGGAGAGTTGGGAGATAAAAGCTGCCTGACATAGTTCATGTTAAGGGATATCTTGTGTGTGTTGAAGAAAGATGATATCTTCATCATTTGATCCTCAAGACCAGTTGTTGGAGCTATTGTCCTGCCAAAACTTTGATTTGAGTGTGGGCTATTCTCAAATCAAATCAGAACCAACGATGTTCGTAATGTTGTCTTACTCGTGGAATTTCCTCGAGCATACACCATTATGTGTTTTGGGTCTGACCAATACTATCCCCTTGTTCACATAGTTATGGAATTCCATCTCCGTGGGAACCTGGATGAATTGTTGTTGAGCCCATCGACAACATCCTTATCTTCTCCATGATTTCGTGGAACATTAAGTTAGTATTGGATACTTTTGAAAGCATTTCTTCATGCTAGCTCATGAAGCATATGCATGGATGGAAGAAGTGACTTCCTCTAATTCATGTGCATTTGATACAAGTTGCCGCCGTGAATTCGTTAAAGTCAATGTTGCCTCCTTGGAATCATCCCAAGTTAGTCACACATGTGCAAAGTATACTATGGTTTGGTAGATTAATTACGTCCACTCCATATGTATTCCGTAGCACACCAAGCCACTGATTGATTTGTTCAAGGAGAAGAAGTTCCTTCTTTAGAGCTAGACTTATGTAAGGACTTCGAAATCCTCGATGATGGTTCCCCACCTGGACTCGGTAGTGTTTTATTATAAGACTACTTTGTGGTCATGCTTGTCTCCGACAACATGTTCACATGGTGTAGCTGAACCGGCTCGTGTTTTGGAGCTTACCACCGGAGTCCATTTCCCAAGAATTCCGCAACTTTATCTCGTCCATTTGTGTTGCAAACTTTCATTCTTCTTTCTAGACTTGATGAGTCTAGAATATTCTGACACCAACCGGATCTGAATCTCAGGCAGATATGATGGTTGGAATGTTTCCCAAGAAATATAATATTGGTCTCTCTGTAATTCGGTAAGTGGATGTCGTGGCCAACAGAACCAGCCGGAAGACCTATTATTGTAGTGTCTTGATTGAGGAAGTTGGCCACCTCCCCATGAGGATTTCATAGGATTTACTCCATAGTTATTCCTTATGGACTCTTGTGCTCCCGAAGTCCGACCTTTTACCTGATGTTCTGGGTACCAAACCATTTTAACTAATAGGTTGCACTAGCACGTCAAGGAGAACATTAGAAGCGGAGTGCTAAATGTCTCTCGGTCGATCATCCAGATTTTGTCCCCTTGACCCCGCTAAGGTAAAATCTGAGAAAGTGTTGTCTTCCTTTGTATCTGCATCCTCCACCGGTATTCATCATGGTAGCATGTTGTGTTGCCAGGATCCCTTGACACGGATATTGGTAAACCTTGATGAATATGGAAATGCTCAAGTTCTTGAGAGCACGCACAAGCACTAGTTGCTATCATAGTTACCAACTGGGATTGCTTCCAGTTTCCTCGGTTATGCCACAAATTTTCAACAGTGGAATCACTCTCTACTGTTGAGTTTCTCCCCAGTTACTAGAATCATTCCCAGCATTTGTGTTTTGTTCTCAGCTTGCACCATCATTGTGACATCCTAACTTGGGTCCCATCCATTTCAATGATAAGCAAAATCATCCCTTGTGTTGTTTTCAACAAGGTAATCCACATCATCCATTCTGGCCCGAGAATGTCATTCTTTCGGACTCCTTCAAATGATCGATTGTGAATTGCCTTAGGCGGGTATAAAGAGTTTCAATTATCTCTGAATCAACGATAATTCTTTTGCCACTTAAGGTAATAATCTACAAATCACCCTCCTCCAGGATGTCTCGCTGAGGTATCATGGCAACTCAACTCCTCGCTACGATGACAACCATTCACCACCCTCTTAAGGGTAGAATTGTTGTCTACCTAGTGAACCCTTGTCATCTATCTCACTCCATTCCTTCAGATGTATGCTTCATGTCTCAGCTTGAGAGATGTTTCCATGTCTCAATCCATGAGTTGATCCTAAGTTGTTCGATCTTCGAGGAGATCGATCCTTCTAGAGTTTTCCCTTTCTTCTTGTCATCATGTTGAATGAAGATCTCGAAAGCAAAGACGTCAATATCGATTTGAAGCAATGAATCAGCATCCTCGAGAAGGACAATTGGATCGTGAAGTTTGAGCTGGCTTAGTGTCCCCTTGTCTTCTTACCTCACGTCTTGAATCTCGGGACGAGATTCTTGTTTAGTGGGGGTGAGTTGTCACATCCCTAGTTATGGTGTGCACTAAGCTAGCTAGTCATGTGTTGCATCATGTTTAAATTCTTTTGAAACTTGAAATAGGGATGCTTAAACCCTAGCACCAAATGAATTCAACTAGGGTCAAAATAAAATATTTTTCATTAAACTCAAAATGCCCTCTAAAAATGTTCAACATTTCTGGTTTGAGGTGAAAGCATCTACCAAAAATGATTCATATTTTTGCAGGACATATTGGGTTCTGAATTAAATCATACTCTATTTGCATTTGGGCATTTAAATACTATAAAATATTTTAAATGCTCAAATAATCATAAACTAAAATGTTTACTGTTGGATATATTCTAAACAGTAGCCATGATTAGTTTCATGATTTTTGGATCTGTTTAACTATTTTAAATAAAGTCACAAAGTTGCAAAAAAATAAAAAAACAAAAATAAAAGGGAGAGAGAGCAAACTCACAGCTTACATGCGGCCCGGCACTCTGTTAGCCCAGCCACCACGCTGCAGTCACCACCAACCTCTCGCGGAAAGGGCAGCAGCGTGGCCATGTGTGTGCGCGCGCCGTGCCACCTCACCTTCCCAAGCGATGGGGGCTGGCTGGAGACTACACGCAACCCCCACCTGACCCCCTCTGGCCTGTCCACTCCTCCTCTCCCCCCTCCTCTGTCTCTATCGCACGCAGCCACCGAACGCCATCGCAGCCGCGCTCGCTGCCACCGTGGCCACCGACCACCCCTCGCCCTGCCGATGAGCCCAGAAGCTCCGCCGCGTCGTCCTCGACCTCCTCATTGAGCTACCTGGCGGGCATACGAAGCCTCGCCAATGCCGCCGTTTCCGACCTCGGTTGCGGAGATCCCGTCGTCGTTCGCGAACCCGTGCCTCCCTGCGTCGCTTGAAGCACCGGAAGAACGCGGTGAGCCTGTGTACCGTTTCCCCCATGACCCGTAGCCTACTTCGCTCTCTAACTGCATCAGCCACCGGAGCCAAATGCTCCCCACCGCCGGCCATGGCACCGCCGTAGCTAGAGCGCACCCACGATGCATTCGAGCCTACCCCCATGCTCAGCGAGTCCGCAGGACTCCGTAGCAACCCGCAGCTCGTCCTCCCGTGCACCAAAACGTCGTGTCCGAGCGTGCCCGAACTCCGGCCACCGCAAAAGTGCTCGCCGCCGTCAACCCCGGCCATCCCAGCTGCTGCCGCTACCACCTCTAGATGCGCGAGAACGCCAAGAAGCCATAGGAGCAAACCCCGCCTCAAACCGTGGGCTGTATCGAGATCCCGACGATCTCCGCCGCGCGAAATGGTCGTCGCCGGCGAAACTCCGGCTACTGATGACATGGCTCATCATTTGCCACTAATGACCCAGCTAAACCACCCCTAGAGCCACCGCCATGTGGGCCCCAGTGTCTAATTAGGTTAGTCTAATTTTCTGTTAAGATTAGTACTAATCTGTGTGGACCCCGCGTGTCAGCTTTGACTTTGTCAAGTCAACGTTAACCGGTCCCACCTGTCATACACCCAAACCAGCCTGAGACACTGACGTATGGGTCCCACAGGTCAGGTTTGACCTGGCCGACCCAGTTGACTTGCTGACGTCACACCTGTGTCATGCTGACGCAATAAAGCATTTACTGGATTTATTCTTATATAGGAAATTCTAGAAAATGTAGCAAACTTCTAAAATTCATAGAAATTCAACCGTAACTACAAATGAAATAAATTATATATCATAAATGATCAGAAAAATCCAATCTATCCATCTGTACCATTTTCATGCATGTTAGAACAACTTATAGCGGCTGTTTAGCACAAATCATATAAATGGCATTTAAATATCCACATATGGAGTTTGAATTTGAATCTTGGATTCAAACCAACTTCATTTAATATGGTTGCTAGTTGCATTAGCTCAATCAACAGCATATTGCCATGAAATTATCATGCATCATATTTGTTGCATTGCATTGATTGTGTCCCTCTTTGTTTGCCCGTAATTGTCCCCTCTCGATAGACGTGGTTTCGATGATTAGATCGATGACACCGATGAAGAGCTATAATATCTTCAGAAGTGCCAGGCAAGCAAAACCCCCTTGTTCATTCCGATACAATCCCACTCTCTCGCTCCTGCTCTCTTTTACTGCATTAGGACAACAACAATTCATCTGTTACTTGCTGCGGTAGCTGAACCCCTCTATCCTCTGCATGACCTGTCATTGCCACAGTAAATAGATGAGACCCGCTAGCATGAGTAGGTGTTGGTTGAGCCCTGTTGTGCCTACTCATTCATGTTTGTTTGTCATGTCTGCTATTTGCTTAGAGTTGAGTCAGGTCTGATTCATCGGGGGTGAATCAGAGGTGTGTGAACATGTCCTACTGTGTGTGAGCTAAGTGTGTGAACAAGATTTGGTAAAGGTAGCGGTGAGAGGCCATGTAGGAGTACATGGTGGGTTGTCTCATTGCAGCCGTCCTCAGGAACTGAGTTCTATGTTTGTGATTGTCGGTGTACTAAAGTAGGGGTACCTTAGTACCCCGAACTTGTCTATGAGCGTCCATGGCGTCCATGACAAGGCTTCTTGGGGCCTGCCAAGACGATTCGTCATTCCCATTTACTGCCATTCAAGAACAAAGTGTTAACTGAGAAGACAAGGCCCCGGCAAGAGGAGCTTGCCGGGAAGGACGAGACCCCGGCAAGAGGAGCTTGCCAGCAAAGACAAGACCCCGGCAAGAGGAGCTTGCCGGGAAGGCCAGCCAAGGCGCTTGCCACGGCGGAGCCACCACTCTGCATGCGCTCCGGCTCACCCGGCGGCGTGTCGCATACAGGGATCATTCCTGGTGCCGTGGCATGTAGGCTGTGCAGCCTAGCGGTGCGAGGTGGCGAGCGAAGGTGACTAGGAGGCCATCGTGGCGATCGGTGGCGCCCCTAACGGTCGTTTCCTGCACTGTTGGAGCGACCGGACGGGCATTAAATGCTCTTGTCCCCTGCCGTCAGAGTTAGGTAGGGGACACTGTTGATAGTGGTTGTACCAACCCGCGTTTTTACCTTTCTACCCCTCTCTCTGCGTTGCCACCTGTCGGTGACCCCTTTAGACTATAAAAAGGAGGCCCGTGCGCACGTAGAAGGGGTTCGGTTCGACTCATTCGAAACCACAGCATACCCACGCTTTCGAGCAAGAACAAATACAAACACAAAGCAGCAGTAGGAGTTTTATCTCTCCGGAGAGCTCCGAAGCTGGGTAAAAATCTCCCCCGCGTGCTCGACCTCGATCTGCTCTTCGTGCGCCCTCCGCTCCCTGCCGGACCGAGAAGGGGCCCCTGCCCCATAGGTGCTCGTGCTTCCCCCACGACATCTTTGGCGCGCTAGGTAGGGGGCGTCGAGGTGGTGCGAACCTGATCCGGTCTCCGCGCGCACTACATCAACATCTTCATCGACATGCCACCGAAGAAGAAGACTTCGGAGGTGGCCACTCGTCATGGCTATCCTACGCCACCGGAGCAAGCAGGCGGTGGGGTGGGCGCCAGCCGGGCGAGGCACCGGCGGTGGGACTCACGTCGTCACGAGGTCAAGGACAAGGCCCATAAGCCGGTGTCTGTACATCCACTGCACCCCTCCCGGGAGGGCAAGATCGACAACGCACGGTGCTCCCTAGCACCGTGCTCGCGATGGAACAAAGGCCAAACCAGCGGATCACGGGGCGCTCAAGGCCAACATGCGCGCCAACAAGCTGGCAGCGGCGGATGCGATGCGCTGGGAGATGCTGCTCCTTCTAACCTGTTAAGTTTGAGCATATCCGCACCTCGCGTCGTTCGCCATCGCCGCCGAAGACTCGAGAGGAAGCGCGGCGAGCCCGATTGCTTCTAGAAGTACCCTCGGCGCCGGACAAAATCGGCGGCGGAGGATGACCATCGAGCCTCGTCGGCCGCCAACACCGACAAGCCCGGCAACCGAGCACGCCGAAGCCCGGCAAGGCGGCTCGGCGCAAGCCGGCGCCGACAAAGACGCGGGGTGCCTCCACCGCGCCTCCCGCCCGGAGGCCAAGATCACCGACTCGCCGGGCCAACCTCGACACCGACTCCACCGCATCGTCCGGACCCGCGAGCTTCGCCGTGATCGGCGCCAAGTTCTCCAAAACAACGACGAAGATGCTCGCACTTTTCGCATCGGCGTCGCGAGCGTGGCGTCGGTCGACCAGCCAGCCTGGCCTTGTCGATATGCATGCGCCGAGAGAACGAGGCGACTTGCCGTCTGTGATGGGTTGCCTTGCGTTCACTCGTGAGCTGCGGCAAGTCGATGGCCCAGCACCAAGAACTTCAAAGCGAGCGTGCGAAATGCGATGGCGGATACATCCGTAGAGTTCCTCGGCATCTACACCATCGCGGTGCGAGGCTGCGAAGCGCGATGAAAAGATCCTCGCCAACTACTTCCGCTGGTGCTCAAGCCGCGTCGGATCTTAGCTCATGCACTTGCGGACAGCTCCATTTCTTCGTGGGCGGACTGTGCCATCGGTTTGTCGGCGCATTCACGGTGACCACAAGCCCCATGGCCAGAAGCGATCTTCATTTGCTTGCCGAAGGAAGGAGAATCCTGCGCAAGTACATCTGAAGATTCAGCCGGTGCGGCGCAACATCCCGAGCGTCCACCTGCGCGGTTATCAGCTGTTCCATTAGAGCGTGCGTAACGCGAGGATGAGAGAGATGGCGATGTGCAAGATCGAAGATGTCGTGAGCTATATGCTCACGGCGACAAGTGTGCGCGTCTTGAAGAGGAGAAACTCCGGAGAGAATGTAGGAAGCGAAGGATCGGCGGTGAGGGCGCCCTCGGCAAGAGGCGGGCGGAATAACGAAAGAAAGGCTAAGGATGTGCTAGTTGTTGAGCAGTCCGACAGCAGGCGGCTCCGACAAGGCCAAAGTGGCGACTCGGTGAGGCTATGGTGGCGCCGACAAGCGGGGCGGCTCCGGCAAGCGATCTTGCAAGATCCATCGCACCAAGGGCCATGACCTCCAAGCGTGCAAGAAGGTTGAGCAGATGGCGAGCTCTGAAAGCTAAATATGGCGTCGCGACAAGCGAAGGCCCTAGAAGGTGGCGGAGGATCGGCAGAAACTTCCCGCCGGGGAGGCGCTTGTGGCAAGGCAAGCAGCGGCAAGGAGATAGACCTCCCCGTGGCCACGACAAGGACGAAGAAGAAGATGAGGATGATGAGATGGATGAGGATGAGACCGACGACCAAGAGTTTCAGAAGGCGATGAAGATTTTGTGCGTAGATGGTGGTGCTTCTCTGCACACCTCGCATCGTCAACTCAAACAGTGGGTGCGGGAGGTGAATGCAGCAGAACCATCAGTCGAATCACGCAAGCCCCTGAAGTGGTCCAGCACGCCCATCATCTTTGATGTTGAGGATCACCTGATCGCATCACTGCGGTCGGGTGCTTGCCGATGTTGGTTTAGCCAACCATCCGCAACCTCAAGGTCTAGCGATGTTGGTTGGCGGTGGGGCGGCCTAAATCTGATCTCATCAGCGGTGCTCAACAAGCTCGGATCCCGACAATGAGCTCGAAGAAACTGGTACCTTTCAAGGAATCAGCAGGGAAGGAGCAAGCGAAGGGAAGATCTGCTTGTGTCGGTGTACTAAAGTAGGGGTACATTAGTACCCGAACTTGTCATGGGCAGCCGCAGCACTTGCGGCAAGGCTTGCGGGCGCCGCCAAGACCCTCCGTCATTTCCTATTACTGCCATTCAAGAACAAAGTATTGGCGAGAATACAAAAAGCCCGGCAAGGCCGGTGACGGCAAGCTTACCGGCACAACAAGAGAAGAGCAGCGGCAAGGCACTTGCAGCAGCAAGGCTCACCAAACTCCAGCGCATCCGGCGGCGTGTCACCCCAAGGCCATCCCGGGGGCGCGTGGCGGCGCTTCTGCAACCATGCGAACAGGTGGCATCTTGGTGACAGAGGCATCATCGTGGCAAGCTGGTGGCTCACCTAATGGTCGTTCTCCGCCTTTGTTGGGGGGCCAGGACGGGCATTGAATGCCCTTGTCCCTGCCGTCGAGAGTTAGGTAGGGGACAACTTGTTAGTCACTATTGTACCAACCTGCGTTTTACCTTTCTACCCCCTCTTCCTATGCTGCCACTGTTGGTGCCCCTTGAACTATAAAAGGGAGGCCCATGCGCGCGTAGAAGGGTTCGGTCCATTCAACACCGCAACACCACCATCGCTCGCCGCGCTCGATCAAGATCAAATACAAACAAAAAGCAGCAGGAGGAGTTTTATCTCTCCGGAGAGCTCCGAAGCGGGGTAAAAATCGCCCGTCTCCCCCGCGCGCCCGACCTCGATCTGCTCTGTGCATGCCCTCCGCTCCCTCGCCGGACTAGAAGGGGCCTCCTGCCCCATAGGTGCTCGTGGCCACATAGAGACGCCCCGACATCTTTGGCGCGCCAGGTAGGGGGCTGCGTCGAGGTCGTGAGCATCTGATCCGGTCTCCGCACGCGCTACATCAACGCCTTCATCGACATGCCACCGAAGAACAAGCCTTCGGAAGTGGCCGCTCCGTCTACATCGATTCTACCACAACCGCCGGAGCAAGCAGGCGGCGGAGTGGGCGCTGCGGAAGGCGGCGCCGGCGGAGGGGCGCGCGTCGTCACGGATCCAGAACAAGGCCCATAGCGTCGGCGACCATGCGACGCCGCACCCTTCCGGGAGGTGCAAGGTCGACAACGCCCGGTGCTCCTAGCACCGTGCTTACGATGAGCAAGGCCAAGCTGGTGGGTCGCGGGGCGTTCGAGGTCGGCATACTGCGCCGACATCTTTGGCCTGAGTGAGCTCTGATCGCCCGGATGGGGTGTTGCTCCTCCCAATCGGTTGGAGTCGAGCACATCCGCTCCTCGCGCCGCTCATCACCACCGCCACCCAAGACAGCGAGAGAAGCTGGCGAGCCTGCTTCTGGGTTACCCTCGGCGCCACACAAGATTGGCGGCGGAGGATGACCATTCTGACCTCGCCGGCCGCCAGCGGCGTCAAGCCCAGCGACGGCGGCGTCGAAGCCCGGCAAAGCGCCCGGTAGCGGCGGCCGGCGACAAGACGCTGGGGTGCCACCTCCGTGCACTCGGCCCGAGGGCCAAGATCGCCATCTCGCCGGGCCAACCCGACACCGACTCTCTGCGTCGTCGGACCCGCGAACTTCGCGCGATCAATGCCACGTTCTCCAAACGGCTGCGAAGCGCTTCGCACCGCGCCGGCGCGGGAGAAGCGGCGTCAATCGACCAGCGGCTGGGCCCACTATCGATGTGCATGCAGGCGAACCAGGCGACTTGCCGTGCGGCAGAGTTTCCCTGCGTTCACCCGTGAGCTGCGTCAAGTTGATGGCCCAAGACCAGAACTTCAAGCCCGACATGCGAGAAGTATGATGGCAGGATACATCCGTCGAGTTCCTCGGTGTCTACACCATCGCGGTGCGGCGGCGGGCGCGGCGAGAAGATCTCGCCAACTACTTCGCTGGTGCTCAAGCCTTGTCGAGATCTTGGCTCATGCACTTGTCGGACGGCTCCATCTCTTCATGGGCGGACCTGTGTCATCGGTTTGTTGGCGCCTTCACGGTGACCACAAACCCCATAGCGAGGAAGCGATCTGCATTGCTTTCGTCTAGAAGGAGGAGAGCCCCTGCGCGAAATACATCTGAAGATTCAGCCAGTGCAGCACAACATCGAGGCGTCCACCACTGCGCGGTTATCGGCGCGTTCCACCAAAATGTGCGTAACCACGGGATGAGGAGGAGATGGCGATGTGCAAAACTAGAGATGTCGATGAGCTTTATGCTCTGGCGACAAGTGTCCCGCAGGTGAGGAGGAGGAAGATCCTGGAGAGACGCGGGAGTAGAAGGATCGGCGGTGAGGATGCCACCCGGCGGGGAAGAACGAGGCGGAACAACGGAAGAGAAAAGCTAAGGATGTGCTAGCTATCGAGCATTCCGGCCCGCGAGGCGGACTCAGACAAACCAAAGTGATGACTCTGGCGAGGCCGTGGTTGCCACCGACAAGCGAGGATGGCTCCGGCAAGCAATATTGCAGGATCCACGCACCAAGGGCCATTTATCAAACACTGCAAGAAAGTCGAGCAAATGGCGAAGCTCTGAAAGCAGTCTGGCGCCGCGATAAGGAAGAGCCAAGGAGGTGGCGGAGGATCCGGCAAGCTTCTGCTGGGGAGGGCACGCGGCAAGGCCAAGCCACGGCAAGGAGGCAGGCCTCCCGTGGCGCGACAAGGATGAAGATGAAGATGAGGATGATGAAATGGAGGAAGGCGAGGCGAGGACCAAGAGTTTGAAGGCAGCAGAGGTGTTGTGCCTCGGCGGCGGTGCCTCCTGCACACCTCGCTTGCCAACTCAAGCGGTGGGTGCGCGAAGTGAACTGTGAGGCCGTCCGTCGAGTCGCGCAAGCCTCTGAAGTGGTCCGGCCGCCCATCGTCTTCGATGTTGAGGATCACCCGATCGCATCACTGCGGTTGGGTGCTTGCGATGTTGGTCTCACCAACTATCCGCAACCTCAAGGTCCGCGAAGATGTTGGTCGGCGTTGGGGCGGCTGAACCTGATTTCCTCCGCGATGCTCAAAGCTCCGGATCCCGATAGCGAGCTCGAAGAGACTGGTACCTTTCAAGGGATAAATTCGGGAAGGAGCAAGCGAAGGGAAGATCCTGCTTGCCGGTGACATTTGGCGCGAGCTGAACCGGGGCGAGAGGTCACGTTTGATGTTGCTGATATCCCATTACCCTACAATGGGATCTTGTCGTGGCGGATCACGGACACCTATGGGGCAGGAGGCCTCGTGAGATTGATCTGCGAGGCGGAGGATCTGCGGAGAGCGGATCGAGGCGATCTTGTAGGCGGTCCTTTTACCCGGCCGGGCGCAATGGTCGCGTAAACCCTCTGCTGCTTTGTGTTGTATTCGATCTTGCTCAAGAATGCGAGCATATGGTGGTGTGGTGTTGAGTGAATCAACTAGCAGAACCCGGCGCTAGAGTTGCCAGGATCGAACCGGCGTTAGAGTTGCCAAGGATCCGAACGGCGTTAGAGTTGCCAGGATCGAACCCCCTCGTTGTGCATGGGCCTCCTTTTATAGGGCAAGGGGTCACCGGCAGGTGTCAGCGTAGGAGAGAGGTAAAAATGTAAAAGAGGTGGTAGTTGGAGCAGTCTTGAGAACGATGCAGCTCTGATTAGCGAGCAGTGGATTCTACCTACTTTTTGTGAGGAGGGACAAGAGCATTTAATGCCGTCGCCGTCGACCCCAAAAGCTCCGCCCTTGCGTCTCCGTTTGCCGCAGCGATGGAGCCACCACCGTGGAGTGCCGCACCCTCATGCTGCACAGCCATCCGCCCGCAGCGTCTACGGAAAGGCTAAAAGCGGCGTGGGCGAGATGAGCTGGAGTGCGAACACGCATGGCGCAGCTCTCCGGCAAGTACCTTGCGGGGTCTTAATCTTGCGGGCCGGGAGCAGCCGGGCTCTGTAACTAC